>CAUYQV010074677.1:0-25473 GCA_963574575.1 Galagoides demidoff
CTTCAAAGAGACACAAAGTTTGAAAACTTTGAGACAGCTGCAAAAGGGAGTTTGTCTAAAGACTTGAGACTACCAAGAGGGGAGTAAAAACTTTGAAGTTACACTGTGCACCAATTATATTACAGAAAGCAGATTTATGGCTTCTGTCTCTAACAATCTGGAGGCCTACGTAGTTTTCCGATAAGAGTTCACTTATCAACCCCTAGGCTGTGTCTCTGCAGAAAGGTTTTTAACCCCTTCTTTGCAGGCTTAACAGCCACATGGCCAGAGTCACTGGAGATGGATTTTTATGCCCTATTCCCCAGGCCCTGTTCCATGCTGACCAGGGATACAGGGTCATCGACAGAGTTGCCTTCCACAGAAGTCTGTCCACCTGCTTCTGGAGCTTAAAGGGAGCATACAGTTTGTGAAGGAGTACACAGCTGTGGGGTTTACCCTACAAACAAACATGTGGAAATAACTCAAGTACCCTTCAGTACATAAATGTATTAATAAAATGTATATATGTATACTATGGAATAAAATTTAGCTATAGACATATAGTGACCTATTATCTTCTGTAATAATCTGGATAGAATTGGAGACTATTTTCCTAAGTGAGGTATCGAAAGGGTGGAAAAATAAACACTATGTGTTTGCTATTGAATTGGAACTAACCAATGAGCACACTTGGACACAGAGGTAAGTAACATTCAGTGATAATCAAGCAGGGGAAAGGGAAAGGAGGGAATAGGTGAAAACGTACCTACCAGGCACAGTGAACTATCTGGGTGATGGACACACTTAAAGCTCTGATTCAAGCATTTCAAAAGTAATCCATATAACCTAAAACATTTATACCCCCATAATATTTTGAAATTAAAAAAAACTTTTTTTTTTTTTTCAAATTATAACCAAGACTCATGCTTTTGGGAATAAATGAAAAGAAATAGAGTTGCAGCACCAGAAATAATAACCATTAACATTTCTGTATATTTCATTGAGAACTAGAGTGTCAAATGTAAGAATTCATAGGTGAAGCCTAAGTTTGATCTCATTTAACAGATGAGGAAACTTGTGTTCCATAAGGGAAAAATGGTAAGATCAATGTATATGTAAATGAAAAGTCAGGATTTATATTAGAAATGACAGAAAAGAGAATTAAAAAATAAAAATTAAAAATTTTAAGGGCCAGGCACAGTGCCTTAGGCCTATAATCCCTGTACTCTAGGAGACCTAGGCAGGCAGATCCCCTGAGCTCAGAAGTTCCAGATCAGCCTGAAGAAGAGAAAGACTCCTTCTCTACTAAAAAATAAATGTTGTGGCAGGCACCTGTAGTCCCAGCTACTGGAGATGCTGAAGCAAAAGAATCAGTTGAGTCAAATAATTTGGGGATGCTGTGAGTTATAACGCTACAGCACTCTACTCAGGGCAATAGAGTGGAACTCTGTTTCAAAAAAAGTAAAATACAATAAAATAAGTAATTTTAAAGTCTGTCAATGTATAAGAATAGGTGAGTGATGGTGTCAATGGTGATAAAAGCCAGAGTGATATCTGAGAGGATGAATTGAATTTCTTTTTTTAACATGTTAAATGTCAAGTGTCAGAAATTTATACAAATTGATACAAAAGTATCTATTGAGGATTTACATGAAGCCTTTTCCTCTCCTGCTTACAAGGTGCTTAGTTTTTCTGAGGAAGCTATGATTGTATTGAGGTGAAGCCCTCACTTTGTTGAGCACTAGCACCATGCCGGGCAGGACCATCCCAGTACTTGCCTATACCATGGCCTCCATCACCAAGCTTGTATGTATCTACTCAACCTTCATTCTACAGGATGATGATGTGATAGTCATGGAGGACAAGATCAATGCCTTTCTTAAAGCAGCTGGTGTAAATATTAAACCTTTTTGGCCTGGCTTGTTTGTAAAGGCCCTGGCTAATGTCAACAACTAGAACTTCATCTGCAATATAGGGTCTGTGGACCAGCTCCATCAGCTGGTGCTGCACTAGCAGGAGGTCCCCTTCCTGGCTTGCCCCCTTCACTGCTACTGCCCCAGTTGAGGAGAACAAAGTGGAAGCAAAGAAAGAAACTGAACAGTCTGATGATGGCATAGATTTTTGTCTTTTTGACTAAATCTCTTTTTTATCATGTTCAATAAAAAAGTTGAACTCTTAAAAATGACACCCTATCTCTAATAAAAATTTAAAAAGAAACGGAGGAAGAGGATCACTTGAGCAGAGGTGGAGGTTGCTTTGAGCTACTGATACTGGAATTTTCATGTTCAGTAGGTCCTTGGTCTCAGGGATTTGAAGAATGAACCCACAGACCACAGATCAATGGTAAGATAGGACTTTTATTAGAAGAAGTTAAAAGCACCAGAGCTGCTGGAAGGGGGAAAAAACTGAAGAACTCTCTCTCTTCTGGAAGCAGTCTTTCCTGAAGTGGCCAGCCTGACCACATACATTGGAAGCAATTGTTCTTAGCTCTCCTGGCTTCCCTCTGCCCTGAATGGTGCCTATTTGTTGGAGTGCCATTACTAGAGTTGTCATCCTTTTTTTATCCCTTTTCTCTTTTTCCTACTCTTCCTCCTGATCTGGATTATAAAAGACCACAGTGGCCATTTTACGAACATTCTCCAAGTTATAACCTGGGCCTAGATCCAATTTCTGGAGTTTTCTTCGAATGTCTGGGGCCACCTGAGTGATAAATTTGTCTTTTAAAATAATTTGTTCCTCTAAGGAATTGGGTGTTAACTGGGTATGTTTTCTCATCGCCTCCCTAAGCCACTCAAAAAAGGCTTAGGGAATCTTCATTTTGTTCCTGGTAAATGGAAGACAACTTAGAATAAATAATTCACAGGTTTTTCCTTGGATAGACATAAACCTTCCAGCATACACGTTAGAAAATGTTCACGACACCAGTCACCTTGTTTCTCAGGGTCTGATTCAGGATCCTCAAAGGGAACTGCCTGTCTTCCTGTGGGGTATCTGTCCCTTTCCTCAGGAGACCTATTGCCATCAGTATTGGACATGAACCACAAATCACCCACTTTCTAGTTTCATCTGAGACTTCATTCATCTCATTAAAGGTTAAAGGTTAATCTAATAGTAGCATTACATCTCTCCAAGAGAGGTCAAAGCTTTGTCCTAACCCCTGGAGACCATCTATGTACTTATCAGGGTCATCAGCAAATTTTCCCAAATCAACCTTAATTTGTTTCAAATCTGCCAGCGAAAATGGAGTGTATACTTGTGCACTTCCCCTTTCATCATACACAGTCTCCACTAAGGGACATAAAGAAGGATATGGTTGCCTTCTGGGGGTCCCAGTAGGACCAGAAAAAAACTTTTGGGACAGCCTCCATCCTGGGGTTTTCTGAACACACAGAGGAATGTGGGGAAGAACTAGATGTTGGGTTTGAACTAAGTGGTGACAGCATCTCTCTTAGGAATCCCTGACCATTTGGGGAAGTTACTACAGCCAGGAGAGATGAATCTGACAGGTTTTACACAGTTGGGGGTTGTCCCAGAGGAAAAAGAAAACTTGCACATATGGCACTTCAGACCATTTTTCTTCTTGTTTACAAAAAGTACCTAACTGAAAAATGGTGTTGTAATTTGAAGTACCCTCTGGGGGCTATTGTTAACCAGTGGAGAGTTGATACTGAGGTCAGACTTGGGTGCAGAAGGAAATCATACATTTTTTTTCAGCTTCTGGGGAGCAAACATGTCCCAGTGCTTCAGAATACATCCCAGTGGAGTATCCCAGCAGCACAGCCCAAAATATCAGGTATCCAGGAGCCTGGTCCCACCTGATGACAGTTCTCTTGGCAAGAGAACTTATTACGTGGGTGTTCTCAGAGAGACAACATTAATCATCTGTGGGAAAGAACAAATTTCCAGCATATAAATCAATCTCACTCTGTATTCCTGGGTTGTCAAATTAGCCTCTGACAAACCCAAGAAGCCTTCTAACCAAACAAAAGGAAGCATCCTTCCAATGCTTGGGGAAGAATACCTGAGGAAAGTGGTTTCCTCAGCCCCTGCACTTGTCTGGAATTAGCCACTCTTACCAGTGTAGAGCTTAGTACATGCTGGTTCTCCTGTGCTTATTACTTGCCAGCAGCACCACCCAAGAAATTAGGTATCAGGGAGCCCAGTCCCACCTGATGCATATTCTGCCCCTTTCTGGGCCTAGCTACATGAGTATCAATCAAAGTGAGCCCCATTCTGGAGAAAATGGCTGTGTGGTGCTTGCACATTTAACTCTATATAATCTTTACAAGCTTTTAAATTCCCAGTAACAAACGAAAATAGCAGGTCTTAAATGCTATGCTTTCCAACCTCCCTTTCTTTCCCCAAAAGTTGGAAAGGCAACAATAATTAAACTTAAGGTTGAGAGGCACTTTAAAATTTACATTATAACCAGCTACAACTAGGTGAAGTCTTAGAGAAACCCAGAATGACTTTAAACTCTTCCATTTATCCCAATAGAACAAAAAAAAATCAAATAACTGGGGTCATTTTTCCTGCCTTTTTTTCATTTTCAAGAGACTGGACCATAGCTGAGGGTTTAGGGCCAGTTTTGCCTTGGGGATTTGCCCCCAGGCTTCCTTTCATAAGCTCCTGGTTGCCCAAAGAAGTCATATAGAGGAATTATTTTGCCTTTTGTTGGAGCCAGCTTCTTGGCCTCTGTTAACATAATTCAGCTTTTTCTCAAATATATGGAGAGCCAATTGAATTAAACTCTGCAATGAAAGTCAGTAAAAAATGACCTTATGCACACCTACAACATCCTAAGCACACTTATAACATCTGAAAAACACCAGAATGAGCCTGTACAAACTTGACTAGTACATAAAGCAATCCTTTGCCAATGTTCAAACCAAGCATGTAAAGTACAAGGAGAAAGAGAGAAGCAGAAAAGATAGAGATTTGGTAAGATAGGAAAAGTTTGAGACCATGGAAGAGGAGAGAAGATAGAGCTGGGACAGCACAATTTTCTGAACGTCCTCCTGTGCCATGGGGTAGGAACCATTGCTAGATACCCCAGGACCTCTTGGACCTACTTCTATTTGTTTGGCTCTCAAGCCTTCTAAAATTCTCTTCCACTCCTTTCTTTTGGAGCCCAGGGGAATTAGAAAGTTCATTCCCTGACAGCCTTTCACCTATGACCTGGAGATCAGCAGTCACACTACGCACATTTACCAGACAATGGGCATCAAAATTATTAGTCTCCATTATTATATCTATATAGAAAAGCAGGATAGAGGTAAGTGGTCTCATTGCTTACCACAGATCATCAATCCAGGATGAGCCCCCAAATATGATACTGGAATTTCGCTGTTCAGTAAGTCCTTGGTCTCAGGGATTTGAAGAATGAACCCATAGACCACAGAACAATGGTAAGATAGGACTTTTATTAGAAGTAAAAAGCACCAGAGCTGCTGGAATGGGGAAAGAACTGAAGAATTCTCTCTCAGGAGTCTCCACGTAGCCTCTTTTATCTAGGGGTTTTAAGTCTGGAGGATTACACCTGGCTGGCAGTGGGTCCTTCACAGTCTTTGTCCCTGAGAAGGAATTAGGATTAGGGTGTGTGCTCCTACCCAAGGTGGAACCACCCAAAAAACCATCACAGGCTCCTTTGTTCACACTCAGAAGATGTGTCCTGAAGAAGGCAGTCTGCTTGTGCTTGGCAATGGGGGTCTGACCTCTGAGATCACCTGGGCCTAGACAATGGGGGTCTCACTGTCTAGTTCTAAGTGGTGGAATCCTGTATCACTATGACACCACGACACTCTATCCAGGGCAACAGCTTGAGACTCTGTCTCAAAAAAAAAAAAAAAAGTTAGTTTCTATATGTTTCAAATCTCCTCATCTGCAAGTATGAATTAGTATACTTGCTTTAAAAGTTGTCCTAAGTAGCACAGAAAACATTCAAAAGAACATGTAATGTAATAGTTGCTTACAATTTTATTAAGTGCTCAGTTGAATATATGTGAAAGGACTTTGTGAATTGTAAAGAACTATAATAATATATAGCTATGGTATATTGGTGATGAAGATAATGGTTACAATTACTTTTGAACACTCATAAGTGTTTTGCTAATAACCATATTAAATGTCCTAGAGAGACATAATTATGACCTTTTGAGATATTTAAGGTTATCGTTTTACCCTAAGTTAATAAATGAATTGCCAAGAAATGGCTACATGTAACATCTGAGAAGACCTTGTCAATTCCTCTGTGTGTGCACAATTTCCATTTATTATTGAGTTATTAAAATTTAGTCTTTCTTGCTTAACTTTCCTTGATATAATCTCTTTCTCTCTGCCTTTGGTTGACTGCAAATATAAGAATATTTTGTGGTATTTCTTAAAGTTCTGTTATTAAAAAAATTTATAAGGATGAAAGAGATGAATGCAGTGGGTATGGAGGGGAGGAGGGAGTTTTGATAGATGGAGGGTAAATGGTGGGACCACATCGATGGAGCATATTGCAAAGGTACAAGTCAAATCTATCAAGTGTAGAGCATAAATGTCTTAACACAATAATCAAGTAAATGAGGCAAAAGCTATTTTAATTAGTTTGATGTAGGCACATAAAATTATGTTAAAAAATCAATACATTGTACCTCATATATGCATAAATGAATTCATGATCTATGTGTACATGACTTAATAAAAAAAGTTTTATGTGTAACAAACATTGACAGGTATTCTTGCCACATTTTAATAATAATCAGCTGGCTTTTAAAACTAAATAAATGGAAATCTGACACAATGAATCTTTGTTATTCCACATGACAAATTTCCTTTTGATGTTTTCTTACCCCTTCTAATTCTTTTTTGAATGAATTGAGGCCAACTTGGCATTGTAACATCTCAGAGTAGTATCCCCAGTTTATTTTTTTCTCTATTTCTTTCCCCTCCTCCCTTTAGCAAACATGCCAACAAATGAATGCTCTACCACTAGTAGTACAAGTAACAACAGTAAGGAGATATGGCTTACTTATAAGCTTATGCTTGGCTTAATGACTTGTGCTATTCTATGGTTCCCTGTGTTCAATTTAATCAGACTTTCTGAGTACCTACTATGTGCAAGGATCTGTGCTAGGCTCTATGAAATGACACATAAAAATAAACTAGTATCTATTATCTGCTATTCATTCTGCTCAGTGATTTTTCTAACAAGAACTGTGTTATCTAAGTACATTATCTTCATTTTTCTCATGGAGAAACATACTTATAGAATATGAGAAATCTGCCCAAGGTCCTGCCTTTAAGACATTAATTGTGGTTGAACAGACAAATCTTATAAACATAGTTTACTTCATGGAACAGCGATATGATGTAGTATACAATTCTGGTTTTAGTAATTGAGAGCTATTGGTACCCCTTATTAACTTTAGTAATTCTGAAATATTATAAGGAGGATTTATATATGAGTTTAGTATTAAAGAATAAATAAAATTAAGATAGTTGTAATAGCAAGAGAAGCTTCTTTAAGGGGGGGCGGAAATGGTGAATGATGACATTGTGTGTTTTATAAGAAAATCCACATGAACAGAGAAGAAATGTATACTAGTACAGGTATGGGAGGATTAACAATGGATTTTGGACGTATTGTTTGAAGTGAAAGTAAATTTTCTGAATCAAGATATCTGGTAGGTATACGATGCTAGAGTGTAAGAAGAGATTGGGACACTATGTCTGGCTCAGACCATGGGCTATTAAACATCAAGGTCACCAATTATATTATCTTCCACATGAGAATGTTTCCAGTGACTATGAGGAGAGGTATCTTGCCTTAGACTTAGTGTAATGGGGATTCAGCTACAAGCAACTACAATATTGTTCTGAAATTCATATTCATTTATCTATGATCCTTTCTTCACTTGTCTCTAAATTGTGCTTTGATTAAAGAGCACAACATAATAATATTTAACATAAAATCTATACTTTTAACATTTTTTAAGAGTATAATAAAATATTTTAACTATAGGTACAATGTTGTACACAGATTATATCTAATATTTATTAATTTTCCCTAACTGTAGCTATAATATGATTGAGTAACATATCCCCATGTCTCCTCCCCTAGCCCATGCAGCCATCACCTACTTTCTCCTTCTGAATTTAAATATTGGAGATATTTTGTATAAGTGAAATAAATATTTTTACAGTATCAAAACAAACAAACAATAAGAATACAGTGTCAAGTGTGAAAAAGTCTTTAAGCTAACATAAAGAGTCTCTCTGATTTCCATGTTTAAGTAATTTGAATATCACTGAGAAAAATAATAGCAGTGAATAGCTATTACTTTTACTTTTACTTAAACTAAAAGAAAATAAACAAATAAAAATCCTCCATTGAGAACAAAGAAAATGGGAGGAGGGGCAAGATGGCTGACTGGAGCCAGCCTCTGACAGAAGCTCCTACCCAGAGGGAAAGATAATGTCCAGAAAGTACCCAAACAATCCGAAGACTGGGAGCTGAGCCAAAAGAGAAGAGTGATATCTGCAGGTCACCTCTGCTGAGGCAAGGTGTGACTCCAAGAAAGCAAACTTCAGGTACAAAATACATCCCAAAAGAAAAGTGTCTGTCTCCTCCCCAAGGAAGTTGTGTTTTTCTTTCTTTTTTTCTTTCTCTTTGTCTGCTCCTGTAGGTTTTCTACAGGTGAGCACTGAACTGAGGAACTCTTGTCTCACCCCACGTGTGAGAGCTGTAGCAAGTGGGGTCTATTTCCCTAGAGGGACCCTGCTGAGACTCCAAATTCTCTCTAGCCAGGCTAAAAATTGAACAAACATTTTCCCTGCCATTCTGAACTTCTAGTCCACTCTTCCCCCCTTGCCTGACTCCCATGCAGAGATTATGAAAGAAGGATCAAGAGCAGTGTCCCCCATCCCCGCTAGACATTCTTAGAGAGTTCTGGGATAATTCAAAGAGATCTAATATTTGCCTTATAGGAATACCTCAAGGTAATGAAGTTGCTGTGAAGGATACAGAAGTTTTACTTCATGAAATAAGCAAAGAGAATTTTCCAGACATGCCAAAAGATTCTGAAATCCAGATAGCAGATATGGCATGACTCAAAGCCAAAGAAAAATTCTCATAAACACATTATAATTAGCTTCACCAAAGTTAATATGAAGGAGAAAATTCTGCAAGCTGCAAGATGTAAGAAAACCATAAACTACAAGGGGTAGAACATTAGAATGACTACAGATCTCTCTGCTAAAACCTTTCAAGCTAGAAGAGGGTGGCCATTGACCTTTAATCTCTTTAAACAAAATAACTTTCAACCCAGGATCCTGTATCCAGCTGAACTAAGTTTCATCTATGATGGAGAAATTAAATACTTTAATGAAATTCACATGTTGAAGAAATTGGCCATAACTAAACCAGTTCTCTAGGATATCCTCAGGCCTATCCTACATAATGAACAACACAATCTTCCACTACCAAAGGAAACTCACTCAGAAACTTTTGATCAAATTTCAACTTCCACAGTAGCGAAAGGATTAAAAACATCCACAGGACTTTCAAAAAATTCAATACCTAAAATACTATGTGGCTTATTAATACTCTGAATTAATGTAAATGGCTTAAATTGTCCTCTAAAGAGGCACAGGTTGGCAGACTGCATACAAAAACTCAGGCCAGACATCTGCTACATTCAAGAATCTCACCTTACCTTAAAATATAAATATAGACTCAGGGTGAAGGGATGGTCATCTATAATTCAGGCAAATGGAAATCGGAAAAAGGCAGGTGTTGCAGTTTTATTGACAGATACAATAGGTTTTAAACCAACCACTGTAAAGAAGGATAAGGATGGCCATTTCATATTTGTTAAGAGCAACACTCAACATGATGAGATTTCAATTGTCAACATTTATCCACCCAACCAGAATGTTCCTCAATTTATAAGACAGAATCTAACATACATGAATAACTTGATTTCCTCCAGCACCATAATTGTCGGAGACTTTAACACTCCTATAGCAGTGTTGGATAGATCCTCTGAAAAGAAGCTAAACAAAGAAATTTTAGACTTAAATGTAACCATTAAATATTTGCATCTAACAGACATCTACAGAACATTTCATCCTAACAAAACTGAATACACATTCTTCTCATCAGCCCTTGGATCATCCTCCAACATTGATCACATCTTAGGTCACAAGTCTAACCTCAACAAATTTACAAGAATAGAAATCATTCTTTGTTTATTCTCAGACCATCATGGAATAACAGTTGAACTCAGTAACAACAGGAATCTTCATATGCGTACAAAAACATGGAAACTAAATAATGTAATGCTGAATGATAGCTGGGTCATAGATGAGATTAAGAAGGAAATTACCAAAATTTTTTGAACAAAATGATAATGAAGCCACGAACTATCAGAACCTTTGAGATACTGCAAACGCAGTCCTAAGAGGGAAATTATAGTGTTACAAGCCTTCCTCAAGAGAATGGAAAGAGAGGAAGTCAACATCTTAATGGGACATCTCAAGCACTGGAAAAGGAAGAACATTCCAACCCCAAACCCACCAGAAGAAAAGAAATAACTAAAATTAGAGCAGAACGAAATGAAATTTAAAACAAAACAATCATACAACAGATCAACCAATCAAAGAATTGTTTTTTTGAAAAGGTCAATAAAATAGATAAACCTTTGGCTAACCTGACCAGAGGTAGAAGAGAAAAATCCCTAATTTCATCAATCAGAAATGATAAAGGCCAAATAACAACAGTCTCCTCAGAAATTCAACAAATCCTTAATGAATATTACATAAAACTCTATTCTCAGAAGCTTGAAAATCTGAAGGAAATAGATCAATACTTGGAAACATGCCACCCTCCTAGACTTAGCCAGAAAGAAGTGGAAATGTTGAACAAGCCTATAACAAGTTCCGATATAGCATCAAATATAAGAAATCTCCCCAAAAAGAAAAGCCCAGAACCAGATGGCTTCACATCAGAATTCTACCAAACCTTTAAAGAGGAACTAGTACCAATATTACTTAACCATTTCCAAAACATAGAAAAAGAAGGAATACTTCCCAACACATTCTATGAAGCAAATATCACCCTGATACCCAAACCAGGAAAAGACCCAACAAGAAAAGAAAATTATAGACCAATATCTTTAATGAATATTGATGCAAAAATATTCAGTAATATCTTAGCAAACAGAATCCAACAACACATCTAATAAATTATACATCACCACCAGGTGGGTTTCATCCCAGGGACCCAAGGATGGTTCAATAAATGTAAATCCATAAATATAATACATCACATAAATAAATTAAAAACAAAGACAATATGATTCTCTCAATTGATGAAGAAAAAGCTTTTGACAATATACAGCATCCTTTCTTGATCAGTACACTTAAGAAAACAGGTATAGAAGGAACATTTCCTAAACTAATACAGGTCATCTACAACAAACCCACAGGCAATATCATATTTAATGGAGTAAAATTGAAATTATTTTCACTCAAATCAGGAACCAGGCAAGGATGCCCACTGTTTCCACTGCTTTTTAACATTGTAATGGAAGTCTTAGCCACCATAATCAGGCAATAGAAGACAATCAAGGGGATCGAAATAGGACCAGAGGACATCAAACCGTCATGCTTTGCAGATGATTTGATTATATATCTGGAAAACCCCAGGGAATCAACTACAAAATTCCCAGAAGTTATCAAGGAATAAAGCAACGTCTCAACAATATTAACACTCAAAAATCTGTAGCCTTTATATATACCAACAATAGTCAAGGGGGAAAATCAATCAAGGACACTATTCCCTTTACAGTAATGCCAAAAAAGATGAAATATCTGGGAGTGTATCTAACTAAGGACATGAAGGATCTCTATAAAAAGAACTATGAAATCCTGAGAAAAGAAATAGCTGAAGATGTTTAGAAATGGAAAAATAGACCATGCTCATGGCCTGGGTAGAATCAACGTTGTTAAAATGTCTATATTACCTAAAGCAATGTACAGATTTAATGTGATCCCTATTAAAGTACCTCTGTTATACTTTAACGAGCTGGACAAATTAGTGCTTTGTTTTTTATGGAAACAGAAAAAACCTCAAATAGCCAAGACATTACTCACAAATAAAAACATATTAGGAAGAATCACGCTTCCAGACTTCAGACTATACTTTAAATCGATAGTGATCAAAAACAACATGGTACTGGCACAAAAATAGAGAGGTAGATGTATGGAACAAAATTGAAGACCAAGAGGTGAACCCAGACACTTATTGTGATTTGATTTTTTGATAAGCCTATTAAAAATATAACCTGGGGAAAAGATTCCCTATTCAACAAATGGTGCTAGGTGAATTGGCTGGCGACCTGTAGAAAGCTGAAACTTGTCCCACATCTTTCTCCTCTAACAAAAATTAACTCTGACTGATTAGAGGACTTAAACTTAAGACATAAGTTTTAAGTCAAACAATAAAACAATAAGAATTCTCAGAGATAGTGCAGGGGAAATGCTTGAAAAAATTGGCCTGAGAGAATACTTTATGAGGAGGACATCCCTGGGAATTGAAGCAACATCAAAAATACATTACAGGGATCTAATAGAATTAAAAAGCTTCTTTACTGCCAAGAACACACTAAGCAAATAGACAGCCCTCCGAATGGGAGAGGATTTTGGAAATTATATTTCTGACAAAAGTCTAATAACCAGAATCCACAGAGAACTCAAACTAATTACTAAAGAAAACCCAAGTGATTCCATTTCATTGGGGGCAACAGACATGAACAGAAGCTTCACTGAAGAAGACAGGTGCATGGACTACAGTCACATGAAAAATGCTCACCATCATAAATCATCAGAGAAATGCAAATCAAAACTACTCTGAGATACCATCGAACTCCAGTAAGAGTGGGTCACATCACAAAATCCCCAAATTACAGATGTAGGCATAGATGTGGAGAAAAAGGAACACTTCCACACTGCTGGTGGGAATGAAAGCTAATATGTTCCTTTTGGAACGAAGTTTGGAGAACACTCAGGGGTTTAAATGTAGACCTGCGGTTTGATCTTGCAATTCCTCTTCTAGGTGTATATCCAGAGGACCAAAAATCATTTGGCAGTAAAGATATTTGCACCAGATTGTTTACTGCAGCTTAATTCATAATCACCAAGTCATGGAAGAAGCCCAAGTGACCATCAACCCTGAATGGATTAATAAATTTTGGTATATTTATACCATGGAATACTATGCAGCATTAAAAAATGAAGACTTTACCTCTTTTATGTTTATATGGATGAAGCTGAAAATATTCTTCTTAGTAAAGTATCTCAGCAATGGAAAAAAAATATCCAATGTACTCAATACTACTGTGAAACCAATTTACAATCAGTCACACATGCATGTGAAAAATGATACACAACTATAGCCTGGAATGAAGGAGGGAAGGAAAGGGAGAGAGGAAGGGATGGAGGTGGGTCTATAGAGGGAGGTTTGGTAGGGGTACCACACCTATGGAGCATATTGCAATTACAAGTTGTATCTATCAGGTGTAGAACACAAATGTTTTAATCCTGTAATTGAGTAAAAATGGTGAAGGCCTATGTTGTTTAGTAGTATGTAAGCACTCCCATTTGTACAAATAATCAACACATTGAATCCCATAAGGGCATAAATGTATTTATGATCTATGTACAAATGACTGAATAATAAAAAAAAGAAAACAAAAATAACATTACATTCACATTCATGTATCGTATTTCCTTTTTAATTTTTTTTTTTTATTCTTTGGTGTTCATTGAAGGTACAAAGTACTAGATTACACTGATTGCTTTTGTTAGATGAAGTCCCTCTTATAATCATGTTCCACCTCCAAGAGGTGTGCCATAAACTGTGATACCCCAGCCCCCTACCTCCTCCCCTCTCCCGACTTGCTCATTCCCCTATCTGCCTCTTGTATTAGTGCATCTACTGCCTTCATATTAGAAGAGAGTAGATTGGAGTCTTGCTTCTCCATTCTTGTGATGCTTTTTCTAAGAGGAATGTGTTCCACCTCCATCCAGGTTAATACAAAACATGTAAAGTCTCC
The DNA here is from genome assembly GCA_963574575.1 of Galagoides demidoff. Taxonomy (NCBI): domain Eukaryota; kingdom Metazoa; phylum Chordata; class Mammalia; order Primates; family Galagidae; genus Galagoides; species Galagoides demidoff. The sequence goes on from CAUYQV010074677.1 coordinate 14,082, forward strand.
ATCTTTTTCAGTTGTTGAATGGTATTCCATGGTATACACATAATACAGCCTGCTAATCTATTTCTAGGTTGGTGGCCATTGAGGCTATTTCCACATTTTGGTAATTATAAATTGATATGTGATAAATAGTCTAGTGCAAATGTCCTTATGATAAAAGGATTTTTTTTCTTCTGGGTAGATGTCTAGTAATGGGATTATAGGATCAAATGGGAAATCTAGTTTGAGTTCTTTGAGGGTTCTGCATAGTTCCTTCCAAAAAGGTTGTATTTATTTGAGGTCTCACCAGCAGTGTAAAGGTGTTTCCTTCTCTCCACATTGACGTCATCATCTCCAGCTTTGAGACTTTGTGATGTCAACCATTCTCACTGGGGTTATGTGATATCCCAAGGTAGTTTTGATTTGAATTTCTCTGATAATCAGGGACAATGACCATTTTTTTTCACTTTTGTTAGCCATTTGTCTGTCTTTAGAGAAGGTTCTACTCATGTCTCTTGCCCAGTGGATATATGGGACTGTTTTTTTTTTTTTTTTTTTTTGGTGATTAATTTATGTTCTCTATACATCTTAGTTATCACGTTTCTGTCAAATTCATAATATGAAAATGTTTTTCCCGTTCTTAAGGTTCTCTGTTTGCTTTGATGTTTCCTTAGCTTTACAGAAGCTTTTCAGTTTATTTCAGTCCCATTTGTTTATTTTTGTTGTTGTTGCAATTGCCACAAAAGTCTTCATAATATCTTTCCCCAGGCAGATATCTTCAAATGTTTTCCCCATACTTTCATTGAGGATTTTTGTTTCATGCCTTGGATTTAAATCTTTAATCTATTTTAAGTCAATTTGTGTGAGTGGTGATAAGAGTGGGTCCAGTTTCAGTCTTTTAAAAGTGGTTAAGTGGTTATTCAGTTCTCCCAGCACCATTTATTAAATAGGGATTTTTTTCTTCCAGTGTATGCTTTTGCTTGCTTTATAAAAGATTAGGTGACTGTAAGATGATAGTTTCATCTCCTGGTTTTCTATTTGGTCCTAAAAGTAAATGTCTCTATTTTTGTGCCAATACCATGCTTTTTTGATCATTATGGCCTTGTCATAGAGCTGAAAGTCTGGTAGGGTGATATCCCCAGCTTTGTTTTTATTACTATGGATGTTCTTGGCTATATGGATTTTTTCTGGTTACATACAAAATGAAGAATTATTTTTTCCAAATCTTTAAAGTATGATGATGGTATTTTAATGGGATTGCATCATATCTGTAGATTGCTTTGGGAAGTGTAGACATTTTCACAATGTGGACTATTCCCAGCCATGAGCATGGCATGTTCTTCCATTTGTTAATATCTTCTGCTATTTCTTTTTTAGGGTTTCATAATTTTATTTATGGAGGTCATTAACCTCTTTTCCTAGGTATTTCATTTTTTCTTAAGCTTCTGTGAAGGAAATTCCATACTTGATTAGTTTCTCATCTTAGCTTTTATTGGCATATACAAAGGCTACTGACATTGATTTTATATTCTAAGACATTTCTGTATAATTTCATCACTTCCAAGAGCCTTGTGGGTTGAGTCTCTGTGGTTCTCTAAGTATAAGATCATATTGTCAGCAAAAAATTGAGAGTTTGACCTCCTCTGCCCCCATTTGACTATTGACTAGAACTTCTAGAACTACGTTGAATAGTAGTAGTGATAGAGGACATCCTTGTCTGGTTCCAGTTTCAAGGGGAAAAGCTTTCAGTTTCACTCCATTCAGTAAAGTATTAGGTGTGGATTTGTCATTGATGTCTTCAGTCAAATTAAGAAATGTGCCAACTATGCCTAAATTCTTAAGTGTGCTAATTAGAAAAGGATGCTCAATTTTATTGAATGCTTTTCCTCTATCTATTGAGAGGATCATGTGATCTTTTTTATTGCTTCTGGTTATATGGTTAATTATGTTTATGGACTTGTGCAAGTTAAACCAGCCTTGCATCCCTAGATAGTGATGAATGATGTTTTTAATGTGTATCTGTAATCTATTGGTTATGATTTTATCGAGAATTTTTACATTGTTATTCATTAGTGAAATTGGTCTGAAATTCTCCTTTTAGTTGTCCTTTTCTGGTTTTAGTATCAAGGTGATGTTTGCTTCATAGAACATATTGAGGAACATTCCTTCCTTCTCAGGTTTTTGGAATAATTTCTTGAGTATGAATATAAGCTTTTCTTTGAAGTTTTGATAGAATTCTGGTGTGAAGCCATTTAGACTAGGGCTTTATGTTGTTGTTAGGAGATTTTTTATTATTTCTTGGATCTCAGTTTTTGAAATAGGTCCCTTCAAGAGATCTATTTTATCTTGCTTATGTGTAGGAAGAGGGTATGATTGCAGATATTGATCCATTTATCCATATGGTCAAATTTCTGAGCATTGAGCTTCATGTAGTACTCAGAGATTATCTCTTATAACTCTATGGCATCTGTTGTTATTTCCCCTTTATTGTTTCTTATTGAGGTTATTAGAGATTTTACTTTTCTGTTTCTAGTTTATGTGGCCAAAGGTTTATCAATTTTATTTATGTTTAAAAAAAACTTTTTGTTTTGTTAATTTTCTGAATGATTCTTTTGTTTTCAATTTCATTGATCTCTGATTTAATGTTCATTATTTCTTTTCTTCTGGTGGGTTTGGGATTAGAGATTTTTGTTCTTTTTCCAATTCCATAACATGGTTCATGAGTTTGTTGATGCTTCTTTCTGCTTTTCGAATGTAGTGATATAATGAGGTAAATTTACCTTTTAAGACTGCTGTTGTTGTATCCCAGAGGTTTTGGTATCTTGTGTCTTCATTGTTGGTTTATTTGAGGAATTTAACAATTTCCTCTTTTATCTCTTCCTGAACCCAACTATCATTCAGCATAATGTGTTTTAGTTTCCAAATCTTTGTGTCTAGAGGAACCTTTTTGTTGGAGTTGAGTTCCACCTTTATTGCTTGTGTTCTGAGAAGACACAAGGTATAATTTCTATTCTTTTAATTTTGCTGAGGTTTTATTTGCATCCTACCATGTGGTTGATTTTGGAGTATGTACCATGGGTTGATGAGAAAAATGTATATTCCTTAGCTTTGGGATGGTGTATTTTTTTTATGTCTATTAATACCATTTGTTCCAGGGTCACATTTAAGGCCTTTGCATCTTTTTTTAGTTTCTGTTTAGAGGGTCTGTTCAGTTCTGTCAGAGAGGTGTTAAAGTCCCCGATTATTATGGTTTTATGGGATATCATTTTGCTCAGACACATCAAGGTCCGTTTTATAAATCTGGGAGCATTTAAGTTGGAGGTATAAATATTTAAAATTGAAATGTATGTAGTCTTGTTCTACTGTTCCTTTCACCAGTATAAAGTGTCAATCCTTGTCCTTCTTAACTGTAGTTTCTATAAATCTGCTTGTATCTGAAAATAAGATTGCAACCCCTTCTTTCTTCTTATTTCCATTTGCTTTAAATACAGTTTTCCTTCCCTTAACCCTGAATCTTCATTTGTCATTCAAGACCAGGTGTGTCTCCTGAAGACAACACATGGATGGCTTGTGCTTTTTTTTATCCAATTAGCCATCCTGTGCCTCTTCAGCTGTCAATTCAGTCCATTGACATTTATTGAGAGAATTGATAAGTATGGTGGAGTTCTATTCATCTTATTTTGTGAATGTATGTTGTATTGTTTTATCCTTTGTGCCATTGTGGAAGGTAAATTTTGACGTTTAGTTTCCGGGTGTTTATTTTTCTGGTGATCCATTGTAGCCATCAGTGTTGAGAATAGGTCTATTTATTTCCTGTAGAGCTGGCCTTGTTGTGGCAACCTTCCTCAGTGTTTGTCTATTCACAAAAGATTTGATTTCTCCATCAATTTTGGAGCTCAGTTTGGCAGGATACAGAATTCTGGGTTGAACTTTATTTTGTTTAAGAAAGTTGAAGGTGGATGATGATGCTTTTCTGGCTTGAAAGTATAAGTTGAAAAGTCTCCTGCCATCCTTATACCTCTGCCTCTGTGGGTCAGTTGGTCTTTACTTCTGGCTGCTTTCAGAAGTTTTTCTTTCATCTTGACTTTGGACAGGGTCTCTCTAAAGGCTCTCTGTTGGAGTTAAGATGACCCAGCATTCTATATCCATCTGAAAGAAGTGTGTCAGGTCTGTAGTGAAACTTGGAAATTTTTCCTTTATTATGGTCTCCAGTAAGCTTCCATTCCTTTGGACAATCTTCTTCCCCTTCAGGAATCCTTATTATTCGTATATTTAAATGTTCCTTGGACTCTTGTAGCTCTCTAATCACTTGTTCTACCTTCTCTCTTCTTTTCTTCCTTTTTTAACTACCTGGGTTACCTCAAAAACTGTATCCTTTATCTCTGATGTTCTTTATTCTCCATGGTCTACCCTATTTTTGTTATTTTCTACTGGATCTTTTCAAGTCCTGATTGTCTCTTTCATTTTCTTAGTCTCCACCATACCCTTTATATATTCTACATGTCTCTTGAGTGTCTATTGTTTCTGTTTTTCCATTTTCTTGTCCATTCCTTTTATTGTCTTTATCATCTATATTTTAAATTCCCTTTTGATCAAATCCATTAATTTTTTATAGGTGGAGTCTTCTTCAGTAGCCATCACTTGGTCCCTTGCAGGAGTTCTTCTGTGTTGGTTTTTCGTGTTGTCTGAATTTTTCTGTTGGTTCCTCCTCATCTATTCTTTCTTCTTGTTCACCTCCTTGTCCTCTTTGTTTCAAACAGAAGTTCTTGCGCTTGATGGTAGTGTATTGCAATATGTTGCCAGGACACAAGGTGGTGATGTGGTGTTTTTAGGAGACAGAGAATACAGCCAGCAACCTCTCTGGTCTTTATTCCAAATGTCGTTGTGTTTGGCGATCACTTGATTGTTTCTTCTGCATTCAGATCCTGCCAGGTTGGGATCTTAAAGCTCACATCTAACAGAAAACATAGAAGATCTCTGTAATGAGAACTATGACACCCTGAGAAAAGAAACAGCAGAGGATATCAACAAAAAGAATATACCATGACTGTAGTTGGGAAGAAGCAACAATGTTAAAATGTCCATACTACCCAAAGCAATCTATAGATTTAATACAATTCCCATCAAATCACCATTGTCATTCTTCAAAGAACTTGACAGAGTAGTACTTCATTTTACATGGAATCAAAAAAAGCCCCATATAGCTGATAAAATTCTTAGAAATAAAAGCAAATCCACAAACATCACATTACCAGACTTCAGGCTATACTACAAATCTATAGTGATCAAAATAACATGGTAGTGGCAAAAAAATAGAGACATAGATCTATGGAATAGAATATTAAATCTAGAGATGAACCCAGCTACATATCATTATTTGATGTTTGATAAGCCTAACAAAACATGCATTGGGGCAAATAATCCCTATTTAACAAATGGTGCTGGGAAAACTGGTTAGCCACTTGTAGAAGACTGAAACTGAACTCACAACTCTCACCACTAACAAAACATGATTCTCTCTAGATAAAAGATTGAAATTTAATGCATGAAACTATAAAAAAAAATACCAGAAGAGATTGCAGGAGAAGCACTTGAAGATATTGACCTGGGAAAATAATTTATGAGGAAGATTCCCTCTGGCAATTTCAGCAACACCAAAAATAAATATCCAGGATTCTATCAAGCTAAGAAGTTCCTGCACAGCTTAGGACACTACGATCAAAGCAAACAAACTACAATCAATCAATTCTCTGGAATGGGAAAAGAACTTGCATGTTATGATTCTGATGAAGTTCTGATAACTTGTAACTACACAGAACTCAACTTAATGAATAAAAGAAGAGCAAACAACCCTATTTCTTTGGGGGAAAGCGACTTGAACAGAAATGTCTCTGAAGATGACAGATTAATGGCCATCAAACACATGAAATATACACATTGTCTTTATCATGAGAGAAATATAAATCAAAACCACTTTGACATATCACCTAACTCCACTAAAATTAGTCTAGATCACAATGTCTTCAAACTGCGGATGCTGGCATGGATGTAGAGAAAAGTGAAGATTCTACCCTTCTGATGGGATTGCAAACTAGTACAACCTTTATGGAAAGAAATTTGGAGAATCCTCAAAGAACTAGAAATTATCCTTCCATTTTATCCTGCAACCCATTGCTAGTTATCTACCCAGAAGAACAAAAATCATTTTACCAAAAAGACATTTGCACAAATGTCCCAAATCTTTCTACTGCATCCCAAATCACAATTACCAAGTCATGGAATCAGCCCAAACTCCCATAAACACATGAAAGGATTAAAAGATTGTGATATATGTATACCATGAAATACTATGCAGCTGTAAATAAGATGGAGACTTTATATCTTTTATATTTATATGGAAAGAGTTGGAACACATTCTTATTAGCAAAGTAGCTCAAGAATGGGGGAAAAGTATCCAAAATAATAAGTTAGGTGATTGTTATGTTAATCTGTTTGATTTAGCCATTCCACATTGTAAATTGAATCATCAAATTGTATGTTGTAAAAGTATACAGTTATATTTTAATTAAAAATTAATAAAAATTTTTCAAACAAAAAAATTCTGTCTAGCAAGTACTCTGAATTAGGATTGAGCACCATAAATATGTATAACTAAGAGATTAAGTTTTAATGTTAACAAGGGTAGAGTCCTGTAAGCTTATCACAGACAGTCATCATGTTTTTATGTCTTAGAGTGGAGGCAATATAGTATAGTAGAAAGACCACTGGTGCAAGCTCTGGAAATCTCACATTTTAATCCTGGTTTTCTATTTTAAAAGTACATTACCTTGAACAAGGCTTCTCACCCATAGGGCAAGTTCCATGATCCCTTTCAGCTCTATCATTTGATAATTTACTGAAAATCATCTCTGCACAGTTTTTGTCAGTTCACTGTGATATGTTTGTCCACTTGAGAACAATAGAACTTTATTTAAAATACCCACAAGTGTAGACTTTAATAATTTCTGTTTTACCTTCTTTCAAACTTTTCTTCAGAGATGCACATATCATGCTCTTAACCTAATCTTGCTGCATTAGCGAACTAAATTAATTACTTAGTATTCTATTTAATTAGAGAGAAATACGGTGGTAATAGGGCCCAGTGCCTTTTACATATCTGCTTTCTACTTACACATGGGTGTAAAACGTTGCATAATGGCTAGACAACTTTTTTCTTTTTTGGAAACGGAGTCCCACCCTCTCACCCTGGGTAGAATGCCATGGTGTCATAGCTCACAGCAACCTCAAACTCGTGGGTTCAAGTGCTCCTCCTCCCTCAGCCTCCCAAGTAGCTGTGACTGCAGGCACCTTTCATAATGCCAGGGTAATTTTTCTATTTTTAATAGAGATAGAGGTCTTGCTTTCATTCAGGCTGTTTTAAAACTCCTGAGATCAAGAAATCTGCCCATCTCAGCCTCCCAGAGTGTTAGAATTACAGGCGTGAGACAGTCAGACCAGCCCAGACAACTTTTTTTGACAAAATTATTTTTGCATTTAGGATTCTTCTTTTCTTTGGTATTATATACCAAAGAATATGGTATTATATACCAAAGAATAATGAACTCTAAATGTCCTCTTCTAAGTTGTGTGATGAAATGTGATATTGAAAAAGAAAAGAGAAAAAAGTATTGATATGCTGCAATTTTTAAGAAAAGAGAAAAAAGTATTGATATGTGGCAATTTTGTACTTTCACAAATATATTGTAGCTTAGTAATATGGAACAATTGCTGTATGGTAGTGTGAATAGTGCCATGATTTCACAGTGCACATTGAGAGTTCATTGCCCATTTTAACATTTAATTCACATTATATGAACCAAATCAGAAAGCATTCATAAATAATTAAGCATTAAAATTATTTTTTATATGTTATAGAGTTCTCAGGAATTATCAAGTTCTTATAATTAAAATAACGTTATTAACCCCAGGAAAGTTCAGGTATCCAGAGACTTAATTGAACATGTGACCTCCTTTTGTTGTAACATTGTATTTTATTTGTTAATACTTTCATTCAATGAATAGTTATTGAATGTCTAGTGCCATAAAAATTTTACTCTGGGTGAAATGTAAATCACTTTGTGGAACTTACATAGCTGTCTCTAAATTCAAAGGAGTTGGGTAAGAGTGGGACAATCTGAATTAGTCCACAAATCAGGCATTACTGGATAGATCTCTCTGTGTCAGGATTCTCAGTGGTAGTCTTAGATCATTGGGAAAATTAGGGAAGATTTTGTGTCAAGGTGTTAGGCAGGGGAATCCTGATGTGGGTGAGCCAGAAACCAGGAGGTTGAAAATTTTGTATACACTAAGCAGTATAACAACTAGTGTTAAAATAAAATAAGATTTGATAAGTATCTTCCACGTATCCATTTTCTAGTTAATCTCATACAGTCCCATGGCTTTAAATATTGTTTACATTTTTATTGTTACCAAGTTAATATATCCAGGCTCTATCTCTCCTCTGGTTTTCAAACCTATATCTAAATGTCCAGTTGACACCTTGACATGATACTGAGTTGGCATCCAAATTTAACATGAACCAAAGGGAATTACTGGCTTTCATATTCCATCTTATTATTTGTTTAGTTTTCCCCTCTTAATAAACATTACCACCTCCCACTTAGTTCTTGGAACAAAAATGTAGAAGGCATTTTGGTGCCATTCTTTTCCTTACTTCTGGCTACCTCCTTCCCTTCATTAGCCAAATCCTATCAATTTTACCTTCCTTACTTCTGGCTACCTCCTCCCCTTCACTAGCCAAATCCTATCAATTTTACCTTCAAAATATATCCTAAATATGTCCTCCTTCCTTTACCTCCCACAGTATCCATTAGTGAAACCTAGCGCCAACTCTCACCAGAACAGGAATTATCTCCTATCTTATTTCACTGATTCTTTAGTTGCCTGTATTCCCCTGCCTATCTCTATACAGTAGCCAGATTTATCTTAAAGTATAATTTTTATAAAGCCATTTCCCATTGAAACACCCCTCCCATGGTTCTCCATTACACTTAGAATAAGATCCCTACGCTTTATTAAGGTATAATAGAAGTCTGATATCTGCATACCTTTATGACCTAAATATTAACATAATCATCCTCTATGCACATTAGCCTTTTGTTCCTATATACTTTTAACATGCCAAGCTCATCATTACTACTCCAGGAAATTATCTGCTTCAAAGTGTTCACATGGCTGGCACCTCCTTGTCATTCAGATTTTAGTTAAAGTTAAACCTCATCGAGAAATTATACATCCTATTCAAAGTAGCCTTTTTCTACCCCCACTCAATGTCTATTTTATTCATTTATTGTTTGCTCATTTGTTTCTACTTCTACTTTAATGTTACATCTATAGGGGCGATGTTGCAGTAAGGGTCTCACAGAAAAGTGATGTAGTGAAGAATAAGCACGCTTATTGAAATTATGTTTTAAATAAAGGTGACCATCTGCTCGCTCAGGCAAAATGGTGAGCTTTCTTTATTTTCTGTTGGTTTATATAGGCAATCTTGTGCATGCTCACTATACAGCAATGACCTCATTAATCCATTTATTACAATCCCTCTGCACATGTGCATTGGACATCAATGACTTCATTAATCCATTTAAACATCTTATGACCACCTGCCCTGTAAGTAGCTCCTCCCTGGTAATCTGATAATCCACCCAACATACATCTTTAAGCATAATCCTTTCAACATAACCCGGTTTAACATAACTTAATGAAGAACATGTTGTTAGTTATTACTTTCTTTATTATTATCTGATGAAGCCTGAGGCTACAGGGAAAAGAGACCATTTGAATGACTGTTCTACTAACCATGCCATTTGGAGGCAGTTACTTCAAATCTTTAAGCAAAGCATAGAGAAACTTCTTGGGCATACAGGAATTTGTGTGCAAACCTCTGCTCCCATGTAGGTCTTAAGTCAGGGGGGGTTTTGCAGGAGGCTTTTATAAGGAATTCTCAGGCTGGACTTCTCAAAAGCCTTTCATAAGCCCAGGTTTTATCTGTGCCATTAGACACCTGTAGGACTTTGCCATTTCCAGATCTGTCAGCAAACGACCTTCATTACTTACCAAAGATCAGGAACCCAGACCCAACAGTAAGCCTTCATCAGGAAAGGTTACTGATACTATCTTGCCAGTTTTCCAAAGGGCTTTTTCATAGGCCTTATAAAGTCAACCTTAATTCTTTAAAACAGTCTGGAAATGCTATTCCAGCCAAAGCCTTGGTCATGTTAGGCCTGCAACTAACCTGGCCACATGGGATTCTGCCTCAGTTTATTACAAGTATGCCTGTACAAAGTCTTTTCGCTGCACTCTCTCAAACAGCTTTTTTTGGCCAGAGGCATATGAGTGTTTTGCAGATAGTCAAGGATGTTGTCTGTCTGTATCTTTACTACCTAGAACAGGGACTATCACATAATATATGTTCAATAACTAATTATTGACTGGCCACCTGAAAAAATGTGTAAACCAGGAAAATATGATTCCTAATCTCTAGCTGTTCCCTTTACTTCATATACCTATAAGAAAAAAATCAATAAATAATAGAACAGAGGGCTGAGAAACTAGCATTTTGCTAGTAAGACAACAATAAAGATAGTACAGTTTTTCTTGTTACTTATTCAGAAGCTTAGTTAGAAGAGATGTCAGGACCACTGTGTCAAATTTAGAAAATTCATAAAAAATAATAAGCTGCTATGCTAAGTTTCTCTCACAACATTAATCTCAAGACATTATGAGCTGTGTGACATTTGTAATTGCATGACAAATAACATTCTAGTTAGACTTTGTCAACTTTGTTTATTGTATAGTTTATACAACCTGTTTATTTAAAACATAGTTAGACTAAAAAATGTGTCCTTGTTTGATGAAATAAGGTGGTATAATGCATAGAAATCAGCAAGTATTGCTCAAAAAAATCTGATTTTTTATAGATGCTATACCTTGTAGTTTAAGTTCCTAGTCTCTGTTATGATAGACATAGAAATAGCAGTTTACTAATTGAATACCTTAAGATTCTATGGATGAATTAGAGGACCAATCAGATTTTCTAAAAGATCTGATGATAGTTATTATCATAGCAAATCACCAGTCTTCATAAAGTCCCATGAAATTAAAACAATGAAAATGTACAAGAAAATGGATTGTGATCCCGTGACTTGGGGACAGAAATTTATGTTGAGACCTTTTAAGTAATTTTGGGATTGTCTTGCTTTTTTTGTAAGATAAAAAGTGTGGACATCAATTCTCTGCCTAACTAGTTAGGTATATACTACAACAGCTCCTACAACTCCATGGCTTTTAAATATAGCCACACTTCTTTTTCTCACTTCTCATTCTTCACACAAATATTTTAATGTTGACTTTTTTT
>CAUYQV010074678.1:0-39052 GCA_963574575.1 Galagoides demidoff
TAATGTGACACAGGAAATATGACATATCTCACTGACCATTGGCCAAAATTAGCTACACCAATTAAATTTAGCAGGGCAATGCAATCCTACCTTGCTCTAGGAGGCAGAGAGCTGGAAAGAGTTGACCAACGTACTTAATGGCTACTACCCTAAACATATACAAAGGAAAACATTAACCAGCTTGATGAAAGTATTTCAAATTGTATATGAAAACAGTACAATGTACCCCACGTTTGTATTAATGTATACAGCTATCAATTAATAAAAAAAAATTTCTTAGAGGCCTCAGTAAATAACAAATGAAAAAACTCAACTAAGCAAACAAACAACCCTCCAAATTATCCAGCCATCACTGAGATTCTAAAAGAGCTTCAGGGGCATCACTCTCTGGGAACATTACGAGTTTTTCAGGATTACAAGGTAATTCAAAGCAGATCCCAGAGAAGGAACAATAAGATCCACTCCAACTTTGGAGAGAGCAGACTGTGAAGCAGGCTAAGATGAGCATTATAGGTCTTTGAAAACAGATTCTTTGTTGAAGAAGTTGATGGGGGTGGGGACCAAAAAAATGGCTGCACCTATCTCCACCCTGCATGTGTTACTGAGAAACCAACAAATAGTGGTATGGTTTGAAAACAGCCCATGAGAGACAGCAGAACTCATGGGATCTAGAAATGAATGGCACTGTCTGCCTCAGACTTGGTTTTGCTTTGGCAGCAACAGCTCATTCACAAGGGCAGGAAGTTATTGACCGTTTCTCCTTTTGTCCAGAATTGGGTGAACTTTGACTTAATCAGCAGTGGCTGGCAAGTCTGAGCAATACTTTCGTGAAGACTTCTGACTTAGCTAAAATTAGTGCGATATAATCATGACTTCATGTTGCCCAATATAACCCATCTTGTGAAAAGAAGTGATGATGTTTTTCAAACAGCTTTTAGCAGCATCATCAAAAAGAACTTGTAATCAACTCTCAATCATCCCTCCAGAGGGAGAGAGGCAGAGTGTAGATGATACAGATGACATACAACCCCCAAATCCTTTACATTTGGTTTTGATTAATGTTTGTGTTTCATTGCAGGGCAGGTGTTCTTAATGTTCTGGGAATTCAGATCATTTCAAACTCAACAATGAAGGCACACACAAGACTGGAGCCACCTCTAGAGGCCTGGAAAGGTGGAACAGTTCCCTCCAGAGAAGGTGGGATGGGATTCCTCCCAGCTACCCTCCTGTGACAAAAAGGGCACACTTCTTGTCATGGCCACATGAAGTGCCACCCCCATACGCACAGTAGTTCACACTCCTCTTGAAATAGATGTCTCATTTTTTGAGACAGAGTCTCACTTTGTCACACTTGGTAGAGTGCCATGGTGTTATAACTCAAAGCAATCTCAAACTCCTGGGCTAAAGCACTTCTCTTGCCTCAGCCTCCCAAGTAGCTGGACTACAGGTGTCTGCCACAATGCCTGATTATTTTTAGAGCAAGAATGGCTCAGGCTGGTCTTGAACCTGTGAGCTCAGGCAAACCACCTGCCTTGGCCTCCCAAGTGCTTGGATTACAGGCGTGAGCCACTGTGTCCAGCCCAATAACTTTGATTTTGAATGGAATCTTAGAAATTTCCTAGATTGTGATTTTGGAGAAATTACTAAAGGTCTTTGAGCCAGTTTCCACAGGGGTAAAAAATGTATAATGATGTTCCCCTTGAGTATTATGCACAATAAATGAGATATGGTAATAGGTACTCTATAAATGGTATTATACTATTATTAACAAGTACTCAAGCCTAGCTTAATTTATTTTGTTAGAGAAAGTTGGAACTAAGGTAGAATGTAAACTAAATTATGAATAATTGAACATAAGTCTACTTCATTTTGCTGGACAAACACATAAACCTTCACTAAGGAGGTCTAGAAAGAAAAGTATACAATACAGGTACTTTTGAGTTAAGTGAACATTTAACTGTCACCCACTGAAGTGCAAAGCACCAAGTGGGAGGAGTTGCATAGAACTTAATTATAGAGTTTAACATATTCTTTGAAGGGATAATGGAGGATAGTGGACCTGTCTGCAGTGAGCAGTCATTCTTCTTTTTTTTTTTTATTGAATGGTAACTATGTACATTAATGCAGTTCTGGGGTACAGTGTGGGGTTTTCACATGCAATCCGAAATACTTCCATCAAACTGATCAACACAGCCTTCATGTCATTTTCTCAGTTATTGTTTTAAAACGTTCTCATTCTACTCTTAGAGAGTTTCACTTGTACCCCTGTACGATAGACCTCAAAAATGGTCCCTCCAATCCCCCTCCCTCCACCCATTCCCCCCCTCCCTTCTCCCTCCCCTCTCCCCACATTCTTAGGCTATTTGGTTATAGCTTTCATATAAAAGGTATAAATTAGTCCAGAAGGTGGAAGAGACATTTGGAAATGGTACAACAATGAGGTAGAAAGAATCCTGATCTCTGATGATCACAGAGCTGCCTTCCAAATCCCATACTGCTTACCCCGATCCTTTGTTAATGGGTGAGAGAAATTAGCTTTTATTTATGTCAAAAAATTTAAAAATGATTAGTTCATTGACGGGGGTAAAAGGACATAGTTTTTGATAGATACGTTCTCTAAGTTCTAGTCTGGTGAATGTGCCAATTTATGGCAAAAATCTTTGCTCTTATGTGTCAGGTTTTTCTACCATAATGAAAATTTTACTGTGAATTCTGGCTGGAAAATTCAGGGATGGAGTTTGTTTCAATAACTTTTATGAATAAGAATTTATTTCACTTGCTTATCCATCTTAAAAGTCAACTCAGAGCCCCATAATACACTGCAGATTTCCCTTTGAATGTCAAGTGTGACACAGACACTGAAACTTCTGTTTAGTTTTTTGTTTGGTTTTCTGTTTAAAGCTCTCTGTAGACCCTTATTCACTTTCTAGACCTCAAATATTTACAATAAGTGACTAAGTTCTATCAGAAATGTTACACACTAAGAAACCAGTGGATGTTATGACTTTTGCATTATTAATTTTCTAGATTGTTGTAGACCAAAAACGCTGTTTTCTGAGAAAGCAGATCAGCATTTTGTTCTGATGATAGGTTGCACTACACTTAGAATAGCCTCTAAGCTGCCCCTCTTAACTTCGGCTATGTAAGAAAAAATTGCCAAAAGACATGATCTGCTACTGTGATTGATCTTTTATTTTTATTCACAAATATTGATCTGTTACTAGTCAAACTGCACTAAAATATGCATCAAAGGCAGTAGAGTTACCGAAAATTTGGATTACAGTTCAGTTCTCTACATTTATGCAGACTTGATTTACTGAGAAATATAACTGCATCTTATGCTTGCTAAACCTTTTTCAAGCAAAATGAGTTTTCTATGTCCCAATCCATTTTTGGTTTCCTTTACCACTTATCTATATGATGTTTAAAGTTTTTAATTAAGTGTTTTATAATGCAATATTTTCCTTTAGACAAAAAATCCTCTTCCCTACTGAAATGTTGCCTTAATTCAATGTATCATTCCAAGAAGAAAGAAAATATGTGTACAATACATTTAAAATTGAAAAAAAATAACTCATTATGTGAAATGACTTACTTCCTGGTTTTAAATAGTAGCCTAATCCAGTCCTTGTATCCTAGTTTTGTCTATTGATTCACTAGGAACTTGCCTATGTATATTAATTCAGTAGGCTGAGGTGATGCTGGAAATCTCTTTTTAAGCACTTTCAAGTATTTCTGTTGCATCTGGTTCACAAGATCAAACACCTGTAAGAAAGCTACACCGTCTATCATTTTATAATAGTTATTGGCAAAATGATACAATGTCTGCTAGTTGCACTAGTTAAAACTCCATATTAATTTTGCACTTGCAATAATTAATTTAAATATTCCAAACCCTGTTTTCTTTTGAATGCTATGGCTGACCAGTTGATGTACAAAAATCTTTACAACTCTGAAAATAAAATTTGGAAACTCAAATACTTACCAAATGCCTTCTTTCAATATTAAAAAGTCAACAACCAAAATAATGCAATAGATATTTGCTAAATTGTATAGTGATTTGTTTAGATTTAAATCTATTTGGAAAACAGCTATTATACACTCATTCTTTTTATACATGATATGTATAATAAATAGTTGTTTTACTCAAACCTTCAGGATGTGAAAACAAAGGTCATAGTGCATTAATTTTTTTAATTAATCTTATATGATAATCAAAATGTATTTACAGATCTAAAGGCAATAGAGCAAGTTTATCTAAACCATATAATTGTGACAGTTTTACTAGATGAATTCTTAATAAGCATTTCTAAACAATTTAAAGTAGTGATATTGAAAGAAAGACTGCTTTCTAATGAGAGTCATTGATTTGGTGGCCAATTGTAATGATTATACAATGTAAAATTCTATGTAGTACCTATCAGAGTCATTACATCCTAACTCAGGATTATTGCACCTTTGAAAAATAGGAATGCATTCCACTAGGTAT
Source organism: Galagoides demidoff (assembly GCA_963574575.1). Taxonomy (NCBI): domain Eukaryota; kingdom Metazoa; phylum Chordata; class Mammalia; order Primates; family Galagidae; genus Galagoides; species Galagoides demidoff. The sequence continues at coordinate 4,490 of CAUYQV010074678.1, forward strand.
ATTTTCTTTAGGAAAATAAGAAGTGGATCTAAACCTTTCTATTTCTAGTTCAGAAAGATTCTGATTTCAACAAGAAATCATGCTAAAATGAATTAAGAAATAACATTGCAAACAGAAAAATGTTTCTTCCTACCTACAGTTCCTATCAATACAGTTCAAAGTGGTACCAATGAATCTGACTGGATCTGGCCAAACTATCTGGGGTGTTTTCGTTCAATAGATGTTTCAAGAATACTGAAAACAAAGCCTAAGCAGTGCACATACCCTTGTCCCTCTGCTTGGAAAACTGAAATTAAAAGAAAATTTAAAATTAAGAAGAATATTTTCCAACTACATCTAGGTAAATACAAAAGATGTACAGCCTACATATTTTTAATCCTGAATAGTATTCCAGGGTATATATGTACCACAGTTTGTTAGCCAATTCCTGGGTTGATGGGCATTTAGGCTGTTTCCACAATTTGGTGATTGTAATACTTGGTGTATTCTGGCCCATAGTCACAAGAATGGAGAAGCAAGAATCCAATTCGCTTAATTCTAATAGGAAGCCAGTAAATAATCTAATACACACCCACAGAAGGGAAAAGCTAAAATCAATCCTAGGTAGGGGTTGGGGGACGTGGAAGAGGGTACAATGGAGGAGAAAGGGATGGGTGTGCTCCCACTCAGTGGACACAGGGGATATGCCATACATCTTGGGGACAGGCCATTATTATAAGAGGGACTTTACCTAACAAATGCAAATTGATTAGTTTTACTAATTCTTTGTAACCTCAATTAACCTGAAACAATAATAATAATAATGATAATAATAAAATTAAATATTAAGAAAAACAATTTCAGCTGGCTTTTAAAGAATATATACATTACACATGGTTATGTGAACTTAGGGGTAGCTTAAGCTCTCCAAACACTAGTTTTCTCATTTGAAAACAGCCAAAATAATAAATCCCATCTCCTGTGAGTGAGTTAGCACAATATGTGGTATAGATGACTTACGAGACAATTGTGTGCATTTCATCTTAACCCCGTGTTCATGGTGGGTATATTTTCATCATAGAATGCAGCGAATGCTACAAATCTGGACATTTCCCCCCAGAAAGCTAGATGTTAACCACTTACTAGCCCACCACTAGCTAATATTCTTAAAATCATGCAGAACAGAGTGATTTCACCAACAATAATCATGAATAATGCTATTAGTTATCAGAGTATTAGCACTGAAGGTGAACAAAGAGATTCATTCATTCAACGAAAATATGTCTACTAAGTATCAGTCACTTATTCATTTGGATTAGTGCATTAAACATAATCATTAGTGTAGACAGAAAATAAATAAATACAATATATGATGTGATAGATGGATAAATGCTCTGAAAAACAATAAAGTAGCAAAGGAAGATGAAAATATGGAATTTTTCAGTAGCACATCCAGGAGAAGCCTCAATGAAAAGACATTTGAGTAAACATGAGAATTTGAAAAGGAAGTAAACCACAAGGATATTTGGTGGAAAAGTATCACAGTTAAAGGGAATAGGAAGTGCAAAGGTCATGAGGTAGAAGGATGCCCAGAATATTCTTTTACAACTAACACTAAAACCAAAACAAATGAATAGGAACAATAAAAGAGGCCAATCTGGTCAATCAGGAGAAAAGTAGTAAGAAATAAATTAAGACAGGTTAAAATGGTGACTTACTTTTGTGCTTTTGTGATGGTGGTTTTGTTTGTTTTGTATTTTTTTTTAAGTGAAGTGAGAAAATCTTGCAAATTTTCAATAGAAAACCACATTCTGGCCCATACTATAACAAAACTATTTGGTCTGCAGTGTTGAAAATAATGTGTGCAGAATGGCAAAGAAACATAGATAGCTCTTCTGAGAGATTTATTAAAGCTAGAGGTTTATTGAAATAATTTAGGTCTGAGATGATGTCTCCTTGGACAAGGGGCAGGGAAGTGGACTAGAGTTATTGCTTAATCATCGTCAAAACTTTTTGGCTCTGAGTTTTATTTTTCTTTTATTATCTCCTCAATTCCTAATGTCATTGAAAAACATAATGAGTAACTACTACATTTCCATGTGTTCTTTTGTACTTCAAGGAAACTCATATTTGCCTATAACTGACATTTAAAATATCATTGCCTGCAATTAAAACTAAGTACTCGGCCTTTGCATTAACCTGGATGGAGGTGGAACATACTCTTCTTAGTAAAGCATCACAAGAATGGAGAAACAAGAATTCTCTGTACTCAATTCTAATAAGAGGGCAGTAGATAATCTAATACAAAGAATGAGGCAGGGGGCGAATGAGGGGGGATGGGGGCATCACAGTGTATGGTGCATCTCTTGGGGGTGGGACACAATTACAGGAGGGACTTTACCTAACACCCACAATCAGTATAACCTAATTCTTTGTACCTTCAACGAACCCAAAACAATAAAAAAAAAAAAAGTCTTGACAACAGAGACAATTTCACTTCATCCATTTCTATTTGGATGCCTTTATTTCTTTCTCTTGTCTAATTGTTCTGGCTAAGATTTCCAGTAGTATGTTCAACTAAAGTAGTGAGAGTAGCCATATTTGTCTTCTTCTTGAACCTAAAGGAAAAGACTTCAACTTTTCATTATTTAGTATGATGTCAGCTGTGGCCTTCTCATATATGGCCTTTATTATGTTAGGGCATATTCCTTACAAACCTAAGTTTTTGAAACTTTTATCATGAAATGACATTGAATGTTTTCATAGTCTTTTTGTGCATTATTGTGATAATCATTAGGTGTAGGAAAAACTCTTCAGAATGTTGGACAGGGAAAAGATTTTATGACAAAGACTTCAGTGGCCATCTCAACAACAAAAATAAACAAATTGGACTTAAGTTAAAAAGTTTCTGCACAGCTAAGGATGCAAAAAGTGAACCAAAAGACAACCTTCAGTATGGTAAAAAATATTTGCAGGGTATGAATCTGTCAAAGGGTTGAGAACTAGAATCTAGAGAAGACTGAAGTTAATCAGCAAAATTGAGCAAACAGTCTCACCTACCACTGGGCAGGAGATATAACCTGAACCTTCTCTGATGAAGACAGACAAATGTCTAACAAACATTTGAACAAATGTTCAACATCCCTGATCATCCAAGAAATGCAAATCAAAACCACCCTATGACATCACCTAACCCCAGTGAGAATGGCCCATATCACAATGTCTCCATGCTGCAGATGCTGGCTGGGATGTGGAGAGAAGGGAACACGTTTGCACTGCTGGTGGGATTGCAAAGTAATACAACCATTTGGAAGGAAGTATGGAGAAAACTCAAATAGCTCAAACTAGACCTCCCACTTGATCCTGCAATCTATTACTAGGCATCTACCCAAAAGAAAATATCATTTTATCATAAAGACATTTACACTAGACTGTTTATTGCAGCTCAATTTACAATCACAAAATGTGGAAACAACATATATGCCCACCAACTCAGGAATGGATTAAAGCTGTGGCATATGTATACCATGGAATATTATTCAGCCATTAAAAAAGATGGAGACTTAACATCTTTTGTATTAACCTGGATAGAGTTGAAATACATTCTTCTTTGTAAAGTATCACAAGAATTGAGAACCAAGAATCTATTGTACTCAATTCCAATATGAAGCCAGTACACAATCTCATACATATTCTCATGAAAGAAAAACTGAAATCAATTCAAGGTGGTGGGCAGGGGAATGAGGGAATGGAGAGAGAGGAGGGAGGAAGAGGTTGGGCATTAAGGTGTATGGCACACCTCTCGGGGAAGGACACAGTTATAAGATGGACTTTGCCTAACAAATGCAAACAGTGTAACCTAATTCTTTGTACCCTCAATGAACCTGAAACAACAACAACAACAAAATGCACACTCAAATGTTGCAATAATTGTCATTGAAAATTTATAAGTTAAGAGAGAGAGAAAGGTTCAGATTGAGGCATGCCATAGAAGACTGGGTAACTTATTTTAGGTAAGGTATATTATTTATACATAGAATGATAAAGAGTTAGCTGATAACATTTATGGATTGCAGTGAGAAGGGCGGAGAGGATGGTAAAAAAGAGGTAAAAGCATTATAGCAAATTCAGAAGCTATAACACCCTGAATCTGTCCCCAGACTTCCACGAGTCTGCTTTCTGTCCCTAAAACGTAGCTTCCCATTTTCTAGTTTTATATAAGGGAATCATTAATAGATGCTCTTTTGTGTGTGTATTTTGACACCCTGTGAAATATATTGGAGATCCATCCATGTTTCTCTGTGTGTGTCAGTGGTTTGTTTCGTTTTGGTACTGAATGTGTTTGATTGCATGATTAACACAGATCCTTTATACACTCTCGTTACTATACATATGAGTTGTTTCAAGTTGGCTTGAATATAAAGCGACTATACTCATTCACATAGAAATTTTTGGGTATATATATGTTTTCATTTATGTTGGATAAATATATGTGAATCAGACTTCTAGTCCCAATATAAGTGTATGTTTAGCTTTATAGAAAATTGCTAACTATTTTATGAAGTTGTACCATATTAACTACCATCAGCAAAATATTGGACTTCCAGTTACTCCACATCTTGAGGATATTTGAAATTAGTGAACTGTTGATTTCTATCCTCCTTATTGGTATTTAGTGGTATCATATTATGGTTTGAACTTTCATTTTCTTGAAGCCCAGAGCATGTTTTCATGTGCTCATTGGCAACATTTTATTTCTTGTGATGCATATGTTTAAATATTTTGTCCATTTTAATTGTTGTTCATCATTTGTGTATTGAGTTGTACTTGTTTTCACATAGTACATCAACTATGCTGTGGGTTCGCTGGTTTTCTGAGAAGAATCTTACTGAGCAGAATATTTTAATTTCAATCACATTTAAGTTATCATTTTTTTTTGTTATTTTCGTTAATTCCTTTGTCTTGAATAAGAAAATCCTGCCTACATTAAAGTTTCAAACATAATGTCTAAAGTGTTTTTTAGAAGCTTTAGATATTAAATTTTGACTTTTAGACTTGGGAGTCATCTCGAATTATTTTTTATGTGCAATAAGGAAGTGGTAAACATCAAGGCCCATAATTGTCCGAGTTGATATGGAGTTGTTATGGCACAATTTGTTAAAAATTATTTTTCTTATCCTATTAAAGAACTTTTGAACATTTTCTAAAAATCAAATGACCATCAAACTGTAAATATACTTCTGGTGATTTCTCTATTGGTTAATTCATTTACTGTATCACTGCGTCAAAATTACTGGAGTTTTGTAGTCCTGAAGTCAGAGACAATTAGTCTTCCACCTTAGTTGTTCTTTTACAAATTGTTATATATCTTTTCAGTTTCGTATTCATTTTCAAATTAGGTTGGATCAGGAAACCTAATAGGATTATGACATATAATTCAGCTAATTTATGAGTAATTTGGGAAGAAGTGCTTTTTTAAAATGTTGGGTCTTACAAACCATGAACATGGTTGATATTTTTATTTATATGCCTTTAAAATTTTTGTCTGTAGTATTTTATACTTTTTTGATTATAGGTATTACATATAATTGTTTAAACTTGTCTTCTAATAATTTTGTATTTTCTTCACATTTAAAATTTTATTCTCTAAATTCTTTATTACAATAAATTTAGGGACTATAGGTGTTTTTTGGTACATGTTTGAATTGCATAATGCTCCATAATGAATGTCAGGGATTTTGTGTACTCATCACCAGAAGAGTATACATTGTACGTGATAGGTAGATTTTTAGCTCTTATCCCTCTCCCACCCTTCTCACTTCTTAGTTTTAATGTTTATTATGCCACTTTGGACCATATATATCCCTTGTTTGGCTTCCACTTATAAGTGAAAGCATGTGGTATCTGTTTTTCACTTCCTTAGATACTTCACTTAAGATAATGATTCCCAGTTCCATCCAAGTCACTACAAAAGATATTATTTTATTCCATTTGATAAATGAGTAGGTGTAGTCCATGGTACTTATGTATATATGTGTATATATCTACCTACTATCGATCTACCTATAATTTTTCCTTAATCTGTTCATCAGTTGATGGGCAATTAGGTTGATACCATATCTTTGCAATTACTAATTGTTTTGCAATAAACATTTAAATGTTTTGTTTTTATAAAATGACTTATTTTCTTTTGTATATATTCCAGTAGTGATATTGCTGGATCCAATGGTAGGCATACTTTTAGTCCTTTGAGGAATCCCCCTACTGTTTTCCATAGAAGTTGTACCAGTTGTACCAGTTGTACATTATCCAAACAATAATGTATAAGAGTAAGTATTCCCTTTCCACCACATCTATGACAGTATTTCTTGTACATATTTTTTTTTTTTTACTTTTTATGATGGCCACTCTGGCAGATACAAAGTGGTATCTCTTAGCACCTAGTGGTTTTGATTTGTATCTCCACTAGAATTGCAAAATATTGAGGGGGTAAAATATTTTTGATACATGGCTTGAGTCAAGGCTATAAATGTGCCCATCACAGGAATAATGTTCATTGTACCATTAAATGGTGTTTTGCCTTTCCCTACTTCCCCTCTTCCTCCTTCTTTACTGATTTACTATGACTTTACATCCCTCTGTGCACTTGTATGCTCATAGGTTAGTGTCAATTTATTAGGGAGTACATGTGGTATTTATTTTTCAATTCTCAAGATATTTAGTTTAGAATTACAGTCACCACTTTCTCCAAAACATCTGTAAAAGTCATAATACTTTCTTTTTATGACTGTATAGTACTCCAAGGGACACATATAACTCATTTTGTTAATCGATTCATGAACTGATGGACACTTGGGTTGATTCCACATCTTTATGATTGTGAGTTGGGCTGCAATAAACATTCAAGTAGTGGTGTCTTTTTGATAAAATGACTTTTTTTTTTCCATTTGGGTAGACACCCACCAGTGGGCTTGCTGGATCATATGGTATGTCTATTTTAAATTCTTTAACAAATCTACATACTGCTTTCCATATGGGTTGTACTAATTTGCAGTCATGCTGACAATGTATAAACATTCCTTACTCTATGCATCCATGCCAGCACCTATTATTTTTGTACACTTTAATAAAAGCCATTCTAACTAGGGTAAGATGACATCTCATTGTAGAGTTAATTTGCAGTTCCCTAGTGATTAGTGATGTTTAGCATTTTTCATATGTTTGTTGGACAACTGTCTATCTTCTTTTGAAAAACATCTGTTCACATCATTTGCCCATTTTTTATTGGAGTTGTTTGCTTTTTTTTCTAGCTGATTTGTTTATGTTGTTTGTAGATCCTGGATGTTAGCTTCTGTACAGCTAAGAAAATGATCAATAGAGTAAACAGGCAACCTACAGAATGAGAGAACATATTCACAATCTACACATCCAGTAATAAAGGCATTGGTATCTTTAAACACCTACTTTCCAGCATCTGAAACCTTATTTAATATGTTTTTCTAGTTGTTTTAATAGAATGAAAACGTTTTGGAACCAATAGCTTTGTCATGGCTCAATAAATTATATTAGTAAATATGAGTTTAGGTGAAGATGTAGTAAAGTGTACAAACTGTCTCAATTAATAGAAATGAAGGGGTACCATTAATCATTTCATGAAAAAGTAAGTGAAATTAGATTTATCCTAGATATATATTTATCCGATTATACAATCTTATCCTATCTTAGAAAGTGGATTTTATTGTAGATGGGTGGATAGTAGATTAGAATGATAAGCATAAGAGCAGTTAAGAGACAATCATAGAGATGATTATACTCTAGTCTATATCAATAGCTACAGAAGTGATAGAGAGCTGAAAGGTACTTGAGATATGTTTGGGAGATATTCCTGTACCTGATGGATGGAATGGTAGTAATAAATGGAAAAAATAGACTGATACAGGATAGCTTTGAAAATTTTTAGTTATATATATTAGAAAAAATATTTTTCCATTTAGTGATATAGGAAATGTTGGCAGAAAACAAAGTATGGAAGGAAAATGATCCTGTTAATATGGGTAAATTTAATTAAATGTGCTAGTGAGGCATATGAGCATGCATAAATATTCTAAGAATATAAATGTTGGCGATGGTATGGTAAAGTTAGCACAGCCACAGAAAAAAAGAACATGACTTAGAAGGAGAGGGAATCACAATATGCATCACGGGGTGGTGACAGGGCACCAAGTTTTGGTCAGCTGACAAAAAAACAAAGAAAAATCCTGGGCCAGAGACTTTATCAAGGTTTCAATGGAAAAATCAAGGCAGGGCAGAATAAACAATTTGGGATTGGCTGGTTTGAATAATTCTGAGGGGCTTTAAGCTATAGTATTTTGCCCTATGTGATTTAAGGCAGAAAAAATATTGCCTTGGTGTGTGAGAGTTAGAAAAGGAATTAGTTGGGACTATGGACTTTGGATTACCTAGTTTACATGTGAAAGACATGCTCTTAAGCTATTCACCAGGACTGAAGTCTCTTCATGGCCTGGTATCAAAATATAAAATATAGGTCGGGTGCAGTGGCTCATGCCTGTAATCGTAGCACTCTGAGATGGATTGCCTGAGCTCACAGGTTGGAGACCAGCCTGAGCCAGAGAGAGAACTCATCTCTAAAAATAGCCTGACATTGTGGAGTGTGCCTGTAGTCCCAGCTACTTGGGAGTTTGAGGCAAAAGAATCGCTTGAGCCTTAGAGTTTAAGGTTGCTGTGAGCTATGATGGCATAGCACCTTACCGAGGGTGACAAAAGTGAGACTCTCTCCAAAAAAAAATTGGAAAATATAGAATTAAAAAATGGAAAAGCGAGAAGCCAATGTACTCAATTCTAATACCAAGGCAATAGGCTATCCAATACATACCCTCATATGAGAAAAACTCAAATCAATTCAAGGTGGGGGGCAGGGAAATGAGGGAGTGAGGAAAGGGGAGGACAAAGGGGGATGGGGGTTAAGATGTATGGCACACCACTTAGGGGAGGGACACAATTATAAGAGGATCTTAACCTAACAAATGCAATCAGTGTAACCTAATTCTTTGCAACCTCAATGAACCCCAAACAATTAAAAAAAGAGATTTAAATATGAAGATCTGAGGAGAGATTAAAAATGACATTAACATTGTATTAAAGGCCTTCTAGCTTGCAGTTGAAGCTATGGAAGTACACAATACATCCAGGAAGTGCAGTTAGGTGTAGAAAAGATAAGGGCTCAAAAAATATCCCAGGGGAACTTCAACATTTAAGGATAAAAAGTGGAAGACCCAGAAAAGAAAAAAAATCAGAGAGGCAGGATGAAAATGAGAAGAGCATGGTGTCATGAAAGCCAAATGAAAAGAAGGCTTTGAAAAAAGGAGAATGACCAGACTTCATCAAATGTTGCTAAAAGATCAAATAACGTGAACACTTAAAAGAATGCATTTGGTGTTAGATTACGGAGTTCATGAGTAACTTTAGTACATTCACTTTTGTAGAGTGTTGAGGCAGCAGATAGATTTGAGTGAGCTGAAGAGAGAATGAGAATTGAGATAGTGGACAAAGAAACTATAAACAACTCTTTCAGGAATTTAGCAATTGGCATGGAGCAGTAGAAGGGATTAGGCAAATAGTAACTTTTTAAAATTGAAGCATACTATGAAATACTGAAACAATGATGGGAAGCATCCAGTATACAGAAAAAAGCTAAATATGTAGGAGAGAAGGGATAAAATGTTCCTAAAATATGGTAGGGGATGAGAACATATGTGTAGAAATTGCCTTTTGACAGGAGATGGGATGCTTCTCTCCTAAAGGCAGCGCATCTTGATAGTTTACACTAGTGCTTAGGCTCTGAAGGGAGGCTGTTTTGTTCAAATTAAGACTCCTAACCCTTTCTATATAACTTCAGACAAATTAGTCTGTGCTTTCATGTTTTCACTGGTAAATTGAGGCAGCGATGAAAGTATTGAATATACAAGATGGTTGTTGTAATATTGAATGAAAAGTATTTCAGATAATAATTGTGTATACACACAGATATAAGGAATGCTAACATAGCACCTTGCATTAGAAAACACTAAGTGAATTTTAGACATTATTATGTAATAGAAGGGAAGGAAGTCTATCTGTGCATGACAAACAGAGCAGCTTGATTTGAAATCTCGGTAACTTATTTACTATCTGTGAATAGTCTTTACTGTTCTATGTTAACTTTTCTGAGAGTCAGTTTTTATTTTTAGAAAAGCTGGAATACAAACACTGTGTCAAACTCTGATGAAGTTAGTATCTAAAGCAGTGCTTCTCCAAGTCAGGTCTAAGTCCTAGAGTTGATTGATGCTGGAACTGTTTGATTCTGGTTTGCAATGAATACAGAAATGGAGAGGAAATATTTTTAAAAATTACACTAAATTTTATATCTCTTGAATAATTTAAAAATTAGGCTTCAACCATGTCCTTGTTTTCCTATATGATTTTTATATAAAATACATTTATTATCTTATATAAAAGTATTATTTCACAGTATATTGAGAAAAAAAAACATTTCTACACTACAGATAATTTGCAAAGTGCAGATCTGAAGTACAAACCATAATTCCCTTCTTTAAATAGATATCTGGGAATTCATGTGCGTGATTTTTGCAGTATGTGAATGTGTCTGTGTGTGTATGTACACAAAAGACAAGTGTGAAATATAAATTCTACACTCTGCTTCCTTGTAGATAATTAAAATCCGATATTTCTCAAGTAATCCAAGTGGGTAAATGTTATCCACACACATGAAACAACCAAGTAATTAGTAAACAACACACCAACTTGGTCAAAATTATACTAAAAATGAAGATAGACTGCCTGATGAAGCAATTAATGCCCACTTTTGAGAAGTTAAACAAGGACCAATGCATAAATTCGGTTTGGAATTGAGCTAGAACTTTAAGATTGATTAAACTTGAATTTATAAAATTGGGATAGTTCAATAAGTTATTCATTCAACCGATCTTTATCAAGAACTTACTAACAGTCAAGCACTCTGCTACTGCTAAAAATATAGAAATAAACAAGAGAGGTATTTCTGTTTCTATAATGAAGTTTCTATGTAGTAATGTGGGGAAAAAGTTAAAATATATTGAATTACAATATTTGAGGTGACAATAAGTGTCATGCTAAAAACATAAGGAGTGTAGTTTGGAATGCTATTTTACATAGGATACCTAGGAAAAGATTCCCTGACAATGAGAGTCTTTGCGTGGAGACTTAGAAGAAATCGGGGAGTCGGCCATGCTGATATTTGAGAAAAGTGTGTTGCAGAAAGTTGGATAGCAAGCAGAAAATGACATGAGTTAGAATCACGTCTGCCATTTTTCAGGAATATCAATAATTCCATTGTACCTAGAGAAAAATGATTGAAGAGGATAGGGGTTAAAGCTGAGATCACATAAATAGTGGAGATGCAAATCCTTAAGACAAGATAGGGGTTTTGTCCGGCTAATCCTTTTATTTAAATTGAAAATCATTGGGGATGTAGAATATGGCCATCATATGACTTGACTTATATTTTAAGGACAGTTCTGTTTTTGAATATGGAGGATGGAAAAGGAAGAGACAAAGAAACCAGTGAGAAGATTATGCCATAGTCCAAGTTAAAGATTATGTATTAATAAGAGCACTGAGATCTAAGCTGGAGTGTCAGCGGTGATGAGAAGTAGGGGATTTTTTTCTACTGCAGAAATCTTTTTTATAATTTAGACCTAACTTATTTCTCTAGTGTCAATTCCTATTATATTTTATTCAATAATACTAATACTATGCATAATAATAGAAATCATTAATTTAATGCATACTATGTTCCAGATGCTTTTGTAATTATTGAAGAGAAATGAAGAGATATGACATTTCTTATATACTGTCTTGTGTTAGACTATTGTGTATAAGACTGTCCCTGCCCCAGGAGGTCTCCGTGTAGATAAGAGCCATACCTTATTCACATTTACAAACCCTATAGTATGTAGAAGAGTGCCCTGAACATATTTACTCAATAAATATTTGTTGTGTTTGTTCATAAAGATTATGAGGTTCAAGAAATTCTCCACACCTAGAACTTTAAAGATGGTCTTTGCAGAGAATGATGTAAGCCCTGAAAAATTCTTATCATAATCTACTTTCACAATGTTTGATAATGGGCACAGAATACTAGTTATTTCCCCAGTGTTTCCTCCTGATAAGCTCCCATAGCACCATATAAATCTCCTCATAACACTTAACACAGTTATAATTTTATAACTATTTACATGACATTTTATTCAATGTTTAGATCTCCCATAAGCATGAAAATGAGGAAATAGAGTCATAACAGAAAACAAGAGATAGAGTAAATTCTAATAGAACCAAGATAAAAATTGTATTTTCAACATTTTGTCCCCATGCTTAACAGAGATGCACCTGGCCTATAATAAGTGCTTAATATTTATTAGCCAAATGGAAAAATATAATGATAATGGATTTTTTTGCTGTGTCCTAAAATCTCTTCCAAATACTAACACATATTAACTCATTTAATCTTCAACCCAACTTTATTAAGCAGATACTAACATTATTATCTTTTTACTGCCTTGAATGAATTATTGTTTAACTCTTAGATGTTTTCATCTTACTACCTTAAATGAATTAATGAACATAATAATGATTATCATTACTTAGGAGGTGATATCATAACACAGCCAACCATTCCCTGTACACACTTAGGCGATATTGCCTTATACACACACACGCTCCACACGCTAAATCTTTCTCTTGTGTTTAGCAAAAGCTCCCAATTTGGGCTTTCTCTTCTTAAGAACTATTTAGATTGCTTTTCAACTGATTTATTGCTTCATCTATGTGATATCCAAAGCAATGATGTGAGTTATTAAAGCAATTAGCATGTTTGATTAAATTAGTACAATTTCTTTTTCACAACTCATTGCTGTAGCCTAGGAAGAATTCAATCAAGAGAAAGTATATGCTTGTGACCAAATTTACAGGTCAAGGTCTCTTTCAAATCTATCATAATTACCTATGAATTGAGCTCCGTTTTTGCCATTAGCAATGGAATGCTTTACGCTTGGATATTCCTTTTCCTTATAGATTAATCTTCACAATTAATCTCATTGAATAATGTATTTAATTAAATGTCTATTAATTTTTTATAATGAGAATGAATCATGAGGTTCATTCAAAATAAGTAGAAGTTCAGGCTATTAAAATATATAGCTGTTTCAGTAACTCAGTCTCGTGTACATATTGGGGAACAACATAATAATTAAAGTACAATGTGGCAATTTTAGGTCAGACTATGAAATTCATGAACACAAAACTATATTCTTACATTTAAACTTAATAACTACATAGAGGAAAAGAGAAGAAAATGGGTTGCTTTTCTCTTTTATTTCTTATAGATGACCAGTAAATTTTCCTAAGAGATGACATGTGGAATATGTAAGTCAGTGTGGCAAAAATAAGCAAACTCAAGAAAAAATCTGTAGGCATTTTAAAGTCTATTGGTAGTTTGGTGTCAGGATATTGTACTTGCCTTGACTGAATGCTAAAAATCAAGTTGTTTTCCTGTGACTTTAGAAAATAGTACTTCAACTCACAGAAATCCCAAACCAGGGAAGGGTTTTTTGTTGTTGTTGTTGTTGTTTTTAACCATTTCCCATCAGTTCTTTTGTTATTATCACAGCTCAAATCAATGGCGTGGAGTTACAAGAAGGCAGAATTTTATGTTTGTCTCAGACATAGAATGTGCACTGCCCATTCTTGTCACTTCCCCTTAGGTCCTCTATGCAGATCTGCTGGATAGTCAAACATGCTGCCTTGGGAATTAGCAGCATTTCAAGTTGACATGTTTAACTGGAACCTGAATTTGTGAACAGCCATCTGTCTGAGCTGTTGCATGGCATAGTTTTGCCCTGGATGCAGGGTTAATTTATCTGATTTGTAAGATTACAGCAACTTGATGAATTATTATTTCTAAGTCCTCAAGAATCACAGATTGATAAAATATAGCTACCAGTAAGTATTGCTTTGGACATTTCTTTCTAATAGCTTGCTGATATTTCAAAGTAACAACTGATTATTTGGACAGGATAGGATATTTTTCCTAGTGTTATAGTACAAGGATATGTAGATAATCTTTCCATCTACAGAACATATATCCATGAATGTCAGAATCAACCTGAAAATAATCTTTGAAAATTATTTCACTAACCCATCTCCTGCACCAATGCTGGCCATATTTCCTTTGGGGAATCATAGAAATGTAGGATATAGATATATGCTAAGTTCACAAAATACAGAAATCCATAATATTTTTAATAAAAGGCAAAATATTAGAAATTAGGACTATTCTTGAAAATATTGATTTATATACATTACTCATTATAAAGCACCTTCACACATCAAAGCCACAAAGCTTCATCCAAAATTAAGGTAAAGAATTTCAGAGAAATATCTTTCTTTACATCTACTGTATTCCTTTCTTTGGAGATCTTTTAACCAAATTAAACACCCTTCTTTTTTCTTCTTTGCAACCTCAAGGACCTATTTTCAATCTTACAAAATTGTTGCTCATACTTAAAGGAAACAAAGGACTTGACCAATACTGAATGATGCCGCAGAATTTGATGAATTATTTCATTGCTATCAAATTTCACATTATCTCTTTATTCCTCAAAAAATCAATTACTAAAGCTCTAATTGAAGGAAATGTAAGCGTATCTGAAACTGAAAAGAATGATTGTTTTCTTAAGGTAAAATTAGCTTAACATTGAAGAATGGAATGATTTTGTTTTTCCGCTTTCTCTTGCTTTGTGCTATCTTTTACTCTCATTATTCTTAATTTGGATATGTGGCAAAATGTACAATAAGGTCCCTGGTTATAAAATACAATAAGGAAAATGTACTCATTTACAACATTTCCAACAACTTTGGAAGGTCCCAACTATATCTAAAAAAATAGAATTTTAAGTTGCTATATGGTTTTCTTTGGTATGAATTATATGGCCACAAAAGATTCTGTTTCATTATTTGATAGGAATTTAATATAATTATTCTTTATTTATGAGCATTAAAGTCCTTTTCATTTGACCTTCTTATATTTCTTTAGCTTTATGAATGGTAACCTATTATAGCAAATTTGCAGAAAATTAAATTAACCTGAATTAATATTTGTAATATCTTTGCACAAGTAGAAGAGTTCATAAAAATGTATAAATTGATGAACTTTTCTGTTCCGCATTTTTCAAAATACACCAAGTATAAAATTGATAATTTAGCATAATATCAACCTGAGTAGAAAATAAAATAAGTCCTTATTAGGTTTTGTTTAAGTGAACAGAACTATGAGTATCACATTGGAGATGAGGTCAGGCAACATAGATATTGAAAGCAAGGTGTATAATTAGCAGTGGTCTGTGTCATATTTAGTTTTTCTGGGCTTGAGTTGAACTAGACATGTCTTCTGGGAGATTATTTCAGCCCCCAACTTGATCTGTTTCAAATTAACATCTTTCCACTTTAGATGACAGTATGAATTTAATAGCTCAAAATGTCATACCCTATGTCTCAGTATGTAGAAACTGCTAAAATAAATGAAATTAATTCAAAATACGTTATTTATTTTTTAAATATTTTTTCTGTTTTCCTGATACTTTTTATTGTTTATTAATTTTTAATTAAAATTATAAATGTATACACTGATGGGGTACAATGTGATGATTTGATGTGCAATGTGGAATGCTTAAATCTAACTGATTAACGTAGCCATTGCATCATTTATTTTTGGTGCTAAAGCATTTGAAATGTACTCTCAGTTATTTTGAAATATACCCTTGTAATATGTGCACTACGTGAGATCCCACCAAATGCTCTCCCTCCTCACACCGATCACCCTCCTCCCTTCCCCACCTCCTCCCTCCGAGGCCCTCCCCCTTACTAGATTGTATTTGTGTTTTATCATTCATATGAGTGTGTAAGTGTTTATATATTGGTTTCATAATGGTATTGAGTACATTGGATACTTCTTTTTCCAATTCCAATTCCAATTCCTGAGATACTTTACTGAGAAGAATGTGTTCTAATTCCATCCAGGTAAACATAAAAGAGGTAAAGTCTCCATCTTTTTAAGGCGGAATAGTAATCCATAGTACACGTTACACCACAATTTGTTAATCCATTCATTGGTTGATGGGTGTTTAGGTTGCTTCCACAATTTGGCAATTATGAAGTGAGCTGCAACAAATATTCCAGTGAAAATGTATAAAAATATAGTAAATACCTGAATAGGATTTAACAAAAGCACAGCAAGCAGAAGAAAATAAATAACATTAATATGTATTACTGAGGTATTGCTTAGGGCATTATTCATATTATGAATCATTTATTCATTTATTTCACTTTACTTCCTCTTCAGATGAACAGAGGACTTCTTTTTTTTTTTTTTGAGACGGAGCCTCAAGCTATCCCCCTGGGTAGAGTGCCATGGCATCACAGCTCATAGCAACTTCCAACTCCTGGGCTCAAGCAAGTCTCCTGCCTCCACCTCCCAATTAGCTGGGACCACAGGCGCCCGCCACAACGCCCGGCCATTTTTTACTTGCAGCCATCATTGTTGTTTGGCGGGCCCGGGCTGGGGATTCGAACCCGCCACCTTAGGTGTAGGTGGCTGGCGCCTTAGCCAATTGAGCCACAGGTGCTGAGCCGGGACTCCTTTACCTTTAACATCCTTAACCTGTAGAGTGGGTCATGTTCCACTCACTTTGTTCCTACTATCTGCCCCACTTGCTGCAGTGATTCTGTTTCTCTCTGTGGCACCTGCTACATTTAAAAATGAATACACATTTTATTCATCAAAATAATATTATAACTGAAGGATACATAACAACATTTTATCTTTCAGCAGGCCATTGAAACAAATGGTTGCTTTAACTAATATAGCCAAATAACAGAATGATAAAGAGAGACAAAAATCATTGAACCAGTCACTCATCATTGTATTAAAAAGTGCTTAATTCTTTGAATCCAATTTTTAACTTTTACTTAAGTTTTTTATGGCATAAACCCGGTTGAAAGGCTGTACATGCAAAAAGAAAATTTCGAAGCAACAGGAAATGTGTTCAGAAAGACAGGTTTATCAGGCTTTCCCCTAATCTCACCATTCTCACTTCTATAGACACATCCAAGAAAATTAGAAAAGTTCAATTTAGTTTGAGTTCATTGAGTATGATGTAAACTTTTGACAATTTCTTTCCTAAGGCTTATTTCTTTTTTATGTTATGGTTTGTTAACAACTGCACTTAAAAAATCCACTGATTAGTTCAGAAGTAAAAATGTTAAGCTAAAATTTAATATATAAATATATCAGGAGGTTAGTCATATTAAACTGTGTCATAACATGGAAATAACATTTTCATATAGCAATTTTATAGCTTCAAAGTGATCATTAAATATTCAAGTATACTGGTGGCACCTGTAGCTCGTGAGTAGGGCGCTGGCCACATACACACAGGTTGGCAGGTTAGAACCCAGCCCGGGCCAGATAAAACAACAATGACAAGTGCGAAAAATAAAAATAAAAAAAATAAAATAGCTGGGCATTGTGGCAGGTCCCTATAGTCCCAGCTACTTAGGAGGCTTAGGCAAGAGAATTGCTTAAGCCTAAGAGTTTGAGGTTATTGTGAGCTGTGAAGCCACGGCACTCTACCCAGGGTGACAGCTTGAGACTTTGTCTGGAAAAAAAAAAATCAAGTATACTGAGTAGCAAAAACAATTTAGTCAGATTTTTTGAATTAATTCAAGCGTTTTGGAATCAAATAATTTTCCTAGGGTCACACAATTACACCTGGAATATACAAATTTAAATGAAAAAAAAAAACGAAATGAGTATATGTCTTCCCACACAAGGGCAATTTTTTTCTATAATTTTTTATTCCATCAAAGTAATCTTTTGTTACTTATAGTTGAAAAACAGAAAATTTATCTTCCAAATTCATTACGTAATCCTAATTGCACTGTGGCATTGTTTCAGCTTTTTAATGTTTAAAACATATTTAAAGATTAAACAACAAAGTATCTCAAAGCCAACTATCACTTACACAGGAAAAAAAAAGAGTAGAAAAGTGTAAAGTACAAATAATTTCTACTTAAAAGCATTATGAAACTACTGAAGAAACAAGGACCAGAGTGGTCAAGATTATGGAGAGAAACACTGAGAGGTGAGCTCAAAAGGAGTAGATGCTTTCACCCCAGGATTATTTTGCCCTTAATGGATTGAGGGCAAGCCGGTCAAAGTCCAGTTTTTGCTCAGGGAGAGATTTGTTGTGGAGAAACAGAGATACATGCAAAATATTTGTTGGTCTTAACAAATGAGAGAGAAAGTTGAAAGTGATAAGGCAAAAAATCTCAGTAAGAAGGGCATACAAAAGAACTTTGTATTCATGTGGTTTTATCTTCAAGAAATTTGCCAAATTCTGAAGCTCCAAGGAGCAGGATGTGAAAAAGCTATGCTAAAGTACTCTGTAATGTGGTGCTACGTTTTCTGCAGCTTATTTTTCCTGAGGTGATACAAAAGAAAACTCAGGACTAGCCCGAGAGAGAAATGCCAGTTATCATACCAGCCTCATGGTCTGGACTATTACACTAAAGTTGAAAGCCTACACCCTGGTGTTAATGTCAAATCAGTTTATTGAGCCTTACCAAAAATGCAAGAAACCTGTATTTCACTCAGTACATATTCAGATTAAAGAGAGTAAGTCTCATTCTCTCTGGTTAGCAGAGAAAACTGGACACTATATATGCAGAAAAATACCACATGCAATTGCTAACATTTCATATAACTAATCCTTTGCCTTCACCAAAATCTTACACCTACCTAAAAACAGAACTGTATAGCAGAAAGCAAGAAAAAAAGTAACAGCAGGGTAGAGGTATTCCACATATGGTAGTTAGAAGTCAAAGAGAGATGGAAGAACAAAAAATAATGTGGATGATTTAACTAGAATGTTTGGATTTATTTTGATTTGGAAATTTTATAAAATAAAGTAACTAAAATTATGAACTCAATAGATGGATTTTCTAGCAGATCACATATAGGAGGCATAAAAATCAAATTATACACTAAGAGAAAATATTTGTATACCACATATACATCAGTGGGCTCCTATACAGAATATACAAAACACAATAGTAAGAAAACAACCACCATCACAAAACAACAAAAGCGACAATTAAAACAAACAACAAACAAGTAAGTCATGTTTGCCCCAGTCAAGTCTGAAGGTCCAGTAACCAGAGGGCCCATGTTTGTCCTGGTCCAAATCCAAGGGCCCCAGTTCTGTGGAACATCCATAGACTAGGACGTCCTTCTGAAAAAGAGGGTGAATTCATCCTTTCTCCACTTTTATGTTCTATTCAGGTCTTCAGTACATTGAATGGTGACAGCCGCTATTGTAGAGGGACATCAATTTTGCTCAGTTCACCAATACAGATACTAATAACATTCAGCAACACCATCATCAAACTACCCAGAATAATAATTCACCAGCTATCTGATCATCCCTTACCACAATCGAGTTCACACACAAATACAACCATCACTAGTCCCCACTTCGTCAACTTGGCACCTGTACCCATCTTCTTAAACCATAGTTAATCTCCAAATTAAGAACATAAAATTCTCATAATTCCAAACTGACATAAAACAATTATTCTGTATACAGTCCAAAATTCCTTTTTCAGATAGAAGGCAAAGTCTTCATGTGATGTTTAATCATCTCCTGAAATCCTATAACTTACATACTATGCTGTAAAATTAAAAATACTTAAATACAAATGTAAGATCAATACATCTTACGTCACATGATGAGAAAACAAGACAAGAACGAAAGCAAAGACATTTTCTTTATAAATGTGTACACATACACGCACATATTTCTGCATACACATACAAATGTGGGCATAACAAAATAAGGAATTACCTACGGCAATTAAGACTTCTGACAATTACAGCCTTCCTTTTAAGTGGTCACACGTGGCTGGTGTTTCTAACTACCTTCATCCATAACCCATTCTGTATTCCCTTTGCCTTCAGCAAGCACATCAACTGTGTGTGTGTGTCTTTGCTTTTTACCTGACAGGATGACCAAACCTTTATTCTAGAAGTTTTCTGGGACAATCACAGTCTTGCCTGAATTGGGCTGTTGTAGTTTTTCATTGACCTTAATTACAGAGCTCAATAATAATGAGGTACCCTAAAGGATCTCCTGTTTTCTACACATCCTCTTCCTTACTTTTATTGTGGAGGTGTAATCTAGTTTCCTCTTTGTAGTCAGGATCAGTTATCCCAGCCAATTACATAACCCCTTCATTAGCCTGTTGATTCAGAGTCATAAGGAGTCCAAAGTGGGTTGATGGCGGTCTTCGCTTCCAGCTCAAAGGAATTATTATTGTGTGTCCTGATAGAAGCATTCCTCTTTACAGACCTCTCTAAGACAGCTAGCCCATCAGAGTGTAAAATTACAGTCCAAGAAACAAAACTTTTGTTGGTGAAACACTAGACGTAATCGTAAATGTTACCATCTAATTTCCACTTGGACTGACGAATCCTGGTAATCAGAAAATAGCATCATATATTAGACTCTGATTCCATTGAATCAAATTCAATTCCATTGAAAGGACATCCTTCCAGTGGAATGCTACCACAAAAATACTATGAAATGGATGGTTTAAACAACACATTTATTTCTCACAGTTATGCAGGTTCTGGAGTATTAGGGCTCTCTTCCTAGTTTCTGTATGTCTTATCTTCTTTCAGTGTTCTCATGAGATAAAGAGCCAAGTCCAGGAAAACGAGCTGTGCATGTTCTGCTGAGGGCACTAATTCCATCTGTCTGGGGCCATTTGTGGTGCTGTAATACAAACCTTAGACTGAGCATTTTATATATAACATATATTTATTTCTCACTTTTGTTGTTGTTGTTGAGATAGAGTCCCATCCTATGCTCTGAGCAGAGTGCAATGGCATCCTCACTCACTGCAACTTCACTCAGGCTGTTGGGCATCCTGCTGCCTCAGCCTCTGAAGCCATTGGGATTATAGGCGCTTGCCTCAGCGCCCTGCTGAGTTTTGGCATTTTTTCCTGAATCAGGGTCTCACTCTCACTCAGACAAGCCTCAAACTCTTGCCTTCAAGCAATCCTCCCGCTTCAGCCTCCCACAGTGCTGGGATTACAGGCATAAGCCCCCATGCCTGACTATTTCTCACACATTTTGAGGGTGAAAAGTCCAAGATCAAGATGCCAATAAATTTGTGTCTGATGAAGACCTATCCCTCATAGATAGCAAACTCTTTCTGTGCCCTGACTTAGTGAAAAGGACAAACGCTTTGTCTTCACATAATGGAAGGGACAAATGCTATGTCTTTATACACGAACAGAGACAGGAGTTACAATAGTGCTCTCTTCAATCATTTTTTTTGAAATAAGGGAATAAATCCCATTCATAAGGATGAAGCCCTTGTGACTTAGTCACTTCTTAAAAGGGTCCACCACTTAGTAATATAACATTGGGTATTAGGTTCCAATATATGAATTTTGGTGAGACAAACATTGAGATCACAGCAGCATTCCTGGAAACTCTAACGACAAGAAATAATTAACTTCTTAAGGCCCCATCTCCTAGTACTATTACATTGGAAGTTATGATTTCAACATATTAATTTGGGGGTGACACAAACATTTACTGTATAATACATGAAGCCAGAAATTGGATAGTAGGAAGATAAGTGACTACGACTCACATGAGCATGATTTTTGGCACTGGAAATTTTGTTTTATGATCTTGTTTCTGTTCTTGTTATGCACCTATATTCTCCTTTAAAGAATTCTTCTAGCTTTAGGTTTATAATTTGTGTATTCAGCTAAATAAATATTATACTCAGTAAGCATTTACTTCAAACAATATATTTACAAAAGGAAGGACTTTGGAAGTAAAGCATAATAACCCCAACATACTAAAATGTCTCCTCTGTAAAGCGTTGCAATAATTTAAGTTTACATACTGGTACATGCAAACATATAGCCATGTGTAGATATAGACTGGCATAATCCAAAATCATGTCCTATATTTGTATTCAGATACGATTTCAAATGTCTCTTTTTTTCAACTGGATCCTGAGGCTAGAAAATCTAAGTGAAAGGCACAGTTCTGTGATCTATGATGATGTTGAAGTCTAATCAATTATGTAGAACTTGATTTACCAACACAGTAACTGAAATTTAAGAAATAATTTTTTCTACCACTTTTATCCTTGATCTGCCTATTCAATATCTTGAACAGGCTTATCTACTACCGTGAATAGGAAGAAAGAAGAGAATAACTGAATATTGGAGAGTTAATCCTGGCAGCAGACAATCTCTTCACTGTGCAATTACAGATGATAAGTAATAAAAAATATGTGGTACACCAGGGAGTGAGCGGTAAAAAAATTAACTTCCTAATAATGCCATAATAAATCTTGATTAAAGAAATGTCAAACCAATTTTTGGTTATTTAAAAGAAAAGTTTCGAGAAAGAAATATGTGTCCATTAACTTTGAACTTAGGAAATGCAGCCCCTTCATAAAACCCAGGCCATGAAAGTTTTCGAGTTGTTTTTAGAAGAAAAGTTGAAAACATCAGTTCTGTAGCAAAGATAAACCTTATTTTCCATCTATTAAAGATTTTTTTTTCCAGATAATAATTGTTACTTTTTGGAAGATGAAAAAGAAACTTACATAAGTGGAATGTATTATAAATCCAGATATGTAATTGACAAATCTTCTCTATAAAATTAAGGAGAAAATAAGAATTATGCATACAGATGCACACTCACACTCATACACATTATACACCACTGGTTGTCTCACTAATAAAAGTAGTGGAGCTAATCCGAATAGTCATGCCAAGCTTCCACTGTCATAATAAAGACAAATGGGCCTAATGTAACGAAGTTTTGAGATGGTCATATACCTTACATACTGTGACTGGATGCAGACTGAGTTCTAAGCCCTCCGATTCAAAAGAAATTAAACTATTTCTCTGGGGTGGAAAACCATGATCCCTGTCAGATAAACAAACTCCCACAAAAGCATATGCGTGTGCACACACACACACACAGAGACACACATCACATGTTACATACACATGGTAGGGAATCAAAATATTCCTCTAATTAAACTTCAGTGGCCTTTTAAACTTTCAAAACCTTATGGTATAAAATTGCTCTAAGTCGAAGAGACTACCTTCCACACCAGTGAGGTCTTTGATTCCCTACTCATATCATCTATTTCTAGCAGGTGGCAAACCTACTTTTGAATGAGGAAGTGATCAAATATTTATACCAGTTGTTATGATCTGAATGTTTGTTTTCCCACAAGACTTCATATGTTGAAATTTAATACCCAATGTGAGGGTATTTGGAGGTGAGGCTTTTGGGAGGTTATTAGGACAAAAGTGAAACCCTCGTAAATGGCCTCTTTCCCCTCATAAAAGATGCTTCACAGAGATTATTTGCCTATTCTGTCATGCGAGGACACAACAAAAAGACTGCTTCTATGAACTAGGAAGATTCCCTCACCAGACACTGTATCTGCTGGTACTTTGATCTTGAACTTCCCAGTCTTGGGAATTATGAGAAATAAATATCTGTTGTTTACAAAACACCTAATCTGTGTTTATTATATAAATGCGAATGGGCTTAGATAATAATGCATTAGTAATGATGTCATCAAAGTAATATGTACAGTAATTCAATATATCAAATGTTCAGAATTACTATAGGTCCTGAAGATGATGTTTGGACAGAATCGCCCTGAATGCATCAGCCCACCACCAATTATCTACTCTGGAGACATTAATATCACCGACAGAGATCATTCTTCATCCCCTTTCTCTTTTTATCTTAAACTTCTTTCTCTCTACTCATTTTCTCCTTCCAAATTTCTGAGTAATCCAGGTAGCAGTCATTCTAACAAACTTGCACATACATCTCTCTTTAACCTTACATTCTTTCTAGAGTTTGTTCCAATCCTTGTCTACAGACAATTATGTAAGTTAGAAGGTAGAAATAACTTTGCAGAGGAGTTTACTCAATTAAAATGTATTCATCAAACTAAAAAAAGGTTCCCAGTTGTGAAAATAAACAACTATAACCATAAAACTTTCCTAAATAATATTCAAGTCAAATAGAGAAACTAAAATTATCATTTAAGTTTTTTTTTTTGAAAAGAGATCTTTATTTCTCATAAAGTATTACAGCTTATAGGTGGCCATTCTAACAGACTGAGAAAGGCCCATGACAGAAGCCAGAACACATGATTCAGAAAATATTAATAAAATGACAATAAAATACTGTACTACATAGTATACATTAATTATGAAAAGTCGAATTTTGAATCAAAGTATAATTTATTATATATCTCAAACAAGAAGCAGTACAACTAATCAAAATATATATTTAAACTATTGACACAATGTTGCCATCTTAATTGTGGCTTTTTTATGCAAGCACTGAAGAGTGAGTGGTGATGAAATCACACAAATCATTTTCCGCAACTTCTTGAGAATTTGATACTTTTCTCTGCAAGAGGTGGTCTAAAGCCTACGTGAAGTGATAGTCCATTGGCACAAGGCCTGGTAAATATGGTGCATGATAGAGAATCTCCCATTGAGCTTCTGCAGTTTGAACAGCATTGTTTCAGTGACATGTGGTTGAGCTTTTCTTTCTTTATTTTTTTATCAAGAGGACTGGCCTGTGTCTATTGACCAGTCTTGCCTGCTTAATTACACATTTCTTCCCACTGGTTGTAATAGGCATCCCCTGTAATTGATTGACCAATTTTCATGAAGCTGTAGCGATAATACCAATGATGGACCAAAGGAAACTCTCATTTTTTTTAGATAAATATTCAGTTTTGAACTGTGTTTTGAAACTTCATCTTTATCCAACAATATCTGAAGCTGAATCCTTGAGATTGTCAAAAAGAATCAATTTTTTCGTCACACATAATAATATGGTGTATTTTATGTTGTCTTTATTTCGTGACAACAAAGAAAGGCAAGCTTCAAGACAATGTCTCTTCTGACGCTTGTTTAATTCATGAAGCTCCTATCTATCCAGCTACTTTACCTTGCTTATTTGTTACAAATGGTCCAGTATTGTTGGAATAATAGTGTCATACCTTCCTGCTAATGCACATGTAGGTTGAGTTGGATTCTCTTCCACTACAGCTTTCAGTTCATCATCATCCACCTTGGTCTCATGTCACCCACATGGCTCATTTTCAAGACTAAAATCACTAGAATGGAACTTCTACAACCACCAAGGTGCTATATGTTCATTAGATAAATCTTTCCCAAACACTTAATTGATTCTTTGAGCTGTCTGTGCTATGTTGGTTTCACAATGGAAATTGTATTTAAAAAAAAACATGAATGTTTGACTATTCATGCTTTCACAAAAATGGCTCTAAGAAATTTAGAAGATAGTCACAAGCCAAAATGTGATTTTGAAAGAATGAGGGAGTACCTTCATGATAATAATAAAACAAGAAGTGTCAAAGTGAGATGTCAGAGGTGTCAACTGTCAAACTTACCACTTAAGGGAATCAAATATTTCATACTTGATAACCAATAATTAATGACAAATAACCAAAGTTGTACTCCAGAGAAAATCCATAATTTTGAATCATTTCATGTTTGAAAAAATAAAGGATGAAAATATGACATGAATATAAAGTCAGACAATTAAGCCTGGAAAGCTCATTCTAGAAAAAGTGCTTCATATCTCATTGCTGAATATCATTATGGTCACCTTTGAAGTACCCCCCATGGGAAGCTATCCACTGAGGCTGGCACCCAACCCACCCTTCAAAACAAGTTTGGAACTCTTTCTGGTATGGCCATCCACTATCATCCTATGAGATTGGACAATTAAGTTTGAGAACTCATCCTAGAAAAAGTCACATATCACATGGGTGCCCCCCCAAAAGGAAGTTGCACATTTCTGCAGGGTGTTTCAAAAACACTGATCCAGAAAGCTTAAAATTTTGGTGATCATTTTTAAGTATATAAGTATTTTGACATATTATTAATTGTTAATATTTAAAACTATTCATTAAGCATTCTTTAATATTTTATAAATAATACATTAGAAATACATATTATTTATATTATAGTATTTAAAATGTGTCTACAGTATGAAATTATTGAACATTTGTCTTATACATGTTTACATTTTTTGTGGGGCATTCGGGCTCCAAAAACACAATTTTACTATCTCTAATGCTACACTTTTCTATTTGGCTTCAGATGAATTATTAATTTGGTGAGCTCATGGATCACTTCCCTTTCCTTTTTGGTCTTTCAACAAGCATGTTGGAGAAGGACAAGCAAAGGAGCCAGTAATTTGTTACCCACCAGTTAAGTAGTGTTCTGAAATGTTTAAATTTTAAGACAGAATACTCTAATAGGACCAAAAACACTAATCTCAGTGTTACATATGAAGGTTAATTAAAAACCATTTTAATGTAAAGCAGTAGAAAAATGATTATATAAATTATCACAAATCTATGCAATGCAGTAATAACCATTAGAAGTGTTCTTCTTAAGGGGGTTCTAGTGCTTTTTAATACATAAACATAATAGAAGAAAATAACTACACCAGTACAACTAAGGGTTATTTTAAGTTTTCTCTATTATTCACATTTTATATTGTTATACTATAACACATTTATAAAATTGAATTAAAACAGTGGTTCTCAACCTGTGTGTTGCAATCCCTTTGTAACAATGAAAATACATCACAGCATTAGGAAAGTTGAGAAAAACTGAATTAAAACTTGAGGGCGCGGAGCAACAGAAACTCCTTTTCTTGATGGTGGGAATACAAAATGCATGGATGCCATGGAAAAGGTTCGCAATTTCTTACAAAACGAAACATAATCTTACCATATAATGCATAGCATGCTCCTTGATATTTAAACAAATGATTTTAAAATGTATGCCCACAGGAAAACTTGCACACAAAGGGAAATGGGGAGATGTTGGCAATAGGATACCAAATTTCACTTATACAATGAAGTTCTGAGGATCTAATAAATAGCATAGTGACTAGAATTAATAATACTGTATTGTTTACTTGGAATTTGCAAAGTAGATCTTAAGTGTCCTCACCATTACACACACACACACTCACACCCACAAAGGGTATGTACATATGTATGGTGGTTGGATATGTTGATTAATTTGATTGTGATAATTCCCAATGTACGTACATGTGTGTCAAATGATCACATCAACATGCAACCTTAAATGCATGTTTCTGTGAAAGAAGCCAATTTGAAAAGATTACTGCCTGTTGCAGTGAGAATCAATCTTTGCAGCACAGTTCTGGAACACCAGACCCTCAGAGTTGCAGGATATACAGGTGGGAATCACAAAACAGAAGATAAGTATATGAAAGTAATGACTGCATTTGACAGCACTAGCCACTTCCTAGAACCATGCTCTCAGCTACTTCACGAAGAAATAAGTGGTGCTATAGACTAGCTTTGCAAAATATTCTTTCACATTACTATCTATCAGTGTCTCTTTCTCTACTGCAGACGGAAATTATTCCATGAGCATTTTCATTATGACACCAACTTCTCTTTTTGCATTTTAACTATATTGAGCAATAAAATTGTATTTATTAATAAGGTACAACCGACAACTCCAATTCTAGGATCAATAGGTTATATTACTTATGATAATGGTAGTATACACAAATATTTGAGGCTCTTAAAAGAAGCCATATAGTTTTAAGACCCAGAAAGGTCCTTTCTTAGTTAGAGTGAACACCCTGAAACACTGAAACCAATAAGGAACATTTATTTTCTAAACAGAAGGCACTCCTCAACCAAAGACAACATATGTATCTCTTTTCCTCCCAAGAGAAGTTTATATTCAATAAGTTCTTAGATCAATTCCCATATATTTTTTTTTGAAACAAAGACTCAAGCTGTTGACCCGGGTAGAGTGCTGGAAAGGCATAGTTCACAGCAACCTCCAACTCAGGCTCAAGGGATCCACTCAGGCTCAAGGGTTCTTCTTGCCTCAGTTTTTCTATTTTTAGTAGAGATGAGGTTTGGTTTTTTGGCTCAGGCTAGTCTCAAACTCATGAACTCAAAGCAATCCACCCACCTCAGCCTCCCCGAGTGCTAAGATTACAGGTGTGAGCCACTGCGCCTGGAAATTCCCATAATTCTTAGGAGACTAGACCAAAACATAGGGTTAGTAAATTTAATAAAGGGAAAAAAATCAAATAACCTCATATAAGTTCAATTTAAATATGTATTTATGTTCACTGATGTTCCTCCTAACCATATCTATGTTTGTTTATTTTTTAAAATCAAAGTAAATCCCATGTAAGATAAAATTAACCATTCATTTCAACTCAGTGGCATTTAGTGGAATCAGAATACCTTACTACAACCTCCCCTATCTAGTTCTAAGAACATTATCAACCCTAAATAGACTCTGTAGTCAGTATCATTCCTCCAGTCTCTGACAATCACCATTCTCTTCTGTGACTCTATCTCTGTATATTTCCCTATTATAGACATTTCATATAAATCCAAATCCAATAATATATTATGTGACTTCCTGTGGCTGTTTTCCTTCATCTAGAACAATATAGTCAAGATTCATTCCTGTTGCACCATATATTCATACTACATTCACTTTCATGGCCATAAAACATTTTATTGTGTGGATACATACTATTTTGTTTATTCTTTATCAGTTGATGGACATTTGTGTTGTTTTATTTCTTTGGCTATTCTGAAAAATGGTACTATGATAAAAATGGTAAAACTACTTGTTCCAAAAGCTACTTTCATTTTGTACAATATATAGCTAAGAGAATAATTGTGGAGTCTTTTGAGGAACACATTTATTGAGTTGAGTCTGTATAATTCCACAAACATGCAAAGTCTTCTAATATATCTAATTTTCTATATTCATTGTTCTCTTGCATCAATTCCTTAAATGCACATTGAAAGCCTAATTTGCTATTTGCAGGTACATGCGTCAGAATGAAATGACTGAAACACATTGCTAAGAAAATAAATAAGTATTCTGTTTCCATTTAAACTTCCCAATTAACCCATATATCATCCTTTGAAAGTAATACTAATCAAAACAGCTTGATAATGGCATAGAAAGAGAGACACATCTATGGAATAGACTAGAAAATCAGATAGAATAGAGATGAAATCAGCTTCACATCACCATTCGATCTTTGATAAAGCAAACAAAAACATACACTGGGGAATGGAATCCCTATTTAATTCATGGTGTAGGAAAACGGGTTAGTTTCATATAAAGCACTGAAACTGGACCTGCCCTATCACCAGTTCCAAAAATTAACTCATGCTCAATAAAGGATTTATATCTAAGGTACAAAGTTATACAAACTCTTAAAGAAAGTGTGGGAAGAATTTAATGATATCATCATAGGGAAAGATTTTATTCAGATCCCACTGAAAACTGCAGCAGCGTTAAAAATTAATAAATGGGACTTGTTAAGTTAAAGAGCTTCTGCACAGCTAAGGACACAATCAATAAAACAAATAGACAACCTTCGGAATGAGACAAGATATTTATATGCTACAAGTCTGACAAAGCCTTGATAACTAGAATCTACAGAGAACTCAAATTAATCAACAAAAAAAGAGCAAACAATCCGATCTATAATTGGGCAAGAGACATGGTTAATTTTCCTTTGTAAATTGAAAAACTGGTCAGGAAAGTCTTCACAGATGAAGTAATTCTTAAAGTCAGACTTGGTACATGAGAAATTATTACAAAGGTGTTAGTGGGATTCACATTTTAGATGCAGGGAACATCACATCAAAGGCATGGGGGCTCCATGTGGACAGAGATGAATATACTACATTGGATATAAATAAAAGGAATTTATTATAGGTTCATTATTAATAATTAACAGTGTCCTCTTTTGCATTATGTTATATAATATTAAGAGGGAAGATGATTTTTTGTTTAGAATTATAAAATAAGCATTTCCAAGAGCCACTATCACTGGTGGGAGTAATTATCTGAACCTTTCTGAAAAGTAATTTACAAGTATATATCAAAAGGTTTAAAAATGCTCATATTCTTGGGAGGTACCTATGGCTCAAAGGAGTAGGGCGCTGGCCCCATATGCCAGAGGAGGTGGGTTCAAACCCAGCCCCGGACAAAAAACTGCAAACAAACAAACAAACAAAAAAAACCCCAAAACTCATATTCTTATTTAGAGTAATTCCACTTCTAGGAATATATTTACAGATGTGAACATAGATTTATGCATACAATGTTAATTGTTTTCTTATAGTAAACATATTGAAATAATTAAAATATTCAATAGAAGTCTTGGAAGTATAATCATTTCTTATAGTAATCTAAACAGCAAATTTTCTGAAAAAATAATTTAGAAGAAATGATTACACTCCCAGGGAAACTTGGCTTTAAGTCTATGGGAAAATATTGTGCTACTAGCATTGATCTCAAAATAAAACAGAAGAAAGATATCTACACACTAACACACTATACATTTTCTAATTTTTTGAAGCAACAATTCTAATTTTTTCTGCAACACTATCTCATTGTGCCTGTTGAAAGCACTTTGATGTGGTAGCCAGGTTTATTATTAGGTTCTTATATATCAGGTCAAGTCACATAAAATTAAAATGAAGCCAGAGTTTTTCATCACAGAAATCTAATTCCTCATGTCATTTGAGAGTCATGGTGAACACTGCAGTGTTTTTATATTCTATATTCTTGATGGTATTTAAATCTAACTAATCACCTACAAATGAAAACACATCTACGAAACTAAATATTGTATATTGTTTGGTTTCATTACTCCAGAAATCACTTCCCAAGCTAATGGTGATGTGTTCCTGACAACATGATTCTAAATACTGTGTACTTCAAACCAATTGCAAACCAAAAGCTTTGCCTAAAATATGGACTACTCTCAAAGCTGTACTCAAAATAAAATCTGTAGTCTAACATTACTATATTTTAAACTGAGAAATAATTAAAATAATATATATTTTAAGTAAACAAAAATTATGAGAGCAGAAATTAATAATTTATGAAATAGTAAAATATTAGAATTTACTTATAAATCTTTGGACTGTTTCATGAGGCAAATAAACTCTATCATGCGTAACGGAAAGGGGAGGATAAAATACAAACAAATCAGGAATAGCCAAGGGCTATATTAATAATTATTGATCATGTTAGAAAATATTATGCACTATTCTTTGCTAGGGGATTTGGAAATCTAGAAAAAATGATTTTTTTCTTGGAAAATATATTATATCACAATTAAATGTAGAAAACTATGAACTATATATCAACCTATACCCTTAGAAGAAATAGAAATTATGTAACCTAATTTCTTCAAAGTAATCTGAAAAGCCAGATAATTTTTCATTGAAATGCTTCCATAGTTTCAGGAAGTGATGAATTCTAAAGAAACTCTCCTACAGCATATAAATGATATATGGATATACTCTAATTAATTTATGAAGTGAGAATATCTATATATCTATGTATTTAAAAAGTAAGATATATCAGTCAGAAAATGAAATGCAACTTAAAAGTATAGATATAAAAGTCCTAGAAAATCAAACACAGTGGCATATCAACCAAGTATAGCATGTTAAAAAAGGTTTTACACTTAAAATGTAAAGTGGTTAAATATTTAAAAATAACATATGTATGTCATCAAATAAAATGTGTGATAATCTGAAGAGATACCAAAAATTGAACTGACATAATTCAATTACCACTTTTGATGTAAGGTTCCCGACAGTCTAGAAATATGATCATACCGCCCCAAAGCTAGAGAACAACTGTATTGTCATTAAAAATATAAAGAATCCTAGCATTGCCTTAATTGTGAAAAGAAGACAGAAAAGTAGCAAAAACGAGGTACATAACAATTGCAAAAGAAATGATTCTTTCTGAAAAATGAAAACAACAAAACCACAAAATATTTTAGCATATTTTGAAAGCAGAATATTAACCACAACAGTCAATAAAAATATCAGAAATATATATGCAGTAACATCTGAAGGAAAGCAAAATAAAATTTTAAAATGAGTTTTCAGGTATTTAATTGTCATTGCTTTTTTATTGCTAATACTAAGTGTTGGCCAATTTGGAAAACATGAATTTCTCCAACCAAAAATATGTGTATTTTTAGTTTTGGGTACATATTCGGTAATTTTTGTACTTAAGCTCGGAGTATTCCTATACAAACTTTTGCTACAAGGAAATTCACCAGACTATTGTGGTTTTCACTGTTTTTTTTTTAGATGGAGCCTCAAAGCTATCCTCCTGGGTAGAGTGCCATGGCCTCACAGCTCATAGCAACCTCCAACTCCTGGGCTCAAGCGAGTCTCCTGCCTCCGCCTCCTAAGTAGCTGGGACCACAGGCGCCCGCCACGACGCCCGGCCATTTTTTGGTTGCAGCCATCATTGTTTGGTGGGCCCGGGCTGGGGATTCGAACCCGCCACCTTAGGTGTACGTGGCTGGCGCCTTAGCCGCTTGAGCCACAGGCGCCGAGCCTTCTCTGTTTTTTTACTGATCCATAGTATTTATACATATTCATAAAGTACCTGTGATATTTTGTTACATTGGTGGAATGCATAATGATCAAATCACGATATTCAGGTCTCCATACCACAGGTCTTTACCTCTTCTTGAACTGAGAAAAATATCAAGTTAAACAAAGTGTACTGAACTATTCAACAATGAAAGTTATTTTAAAAACCACTATGGGTCCAATTAATGAAATAGCATGAACCATTAAAGTAATGAGTACAAGGTCTTATTTTCAAATAATGAAAATCTATCTTTGTGAAAATACTAAATGTTATTGAATGATACTCTTTAAATGCACTAATTGTGGAGTATGTAAATTACATTTCACTAAAGATGTTACCAAATAAAGAAAACCTAAATACAGAAAACGTTAGGATTTAGAAATGAAGTTAATGATATTTAAATAAGCTAAGTTATAAAGCAGCATATGAATCAGTATGCAAAATATAATGCACTTCTCTATAAAACATAAGAAAACCCAAATGATAATTAAAGTCTTTTTAAATTATAATCGAGAGGATAATCAAACACAAATCAAATTTTAATTAGAAAAGAAAAAATCACAACAAAGAAGATATTTTTAAATTATCAGGGAATACTATCTGCAAATATATGCTAATAAATATAATTTTCAGTTAAAGAATACACTTTTACACAAAACAAAAATTTTCTTGAAGTACAACACCTGAATAAAACAAAGACCATGGAAAATATTGAAAAAGTAAAAATAAAAAAGTTGTTCCCAAAAACATAGCACTAGATTTAAATGATTTTACAGACAATTTCTTTCAAATTTCAAGATGCAGATAATTAATTTCATGAGTAAATTATTCTATCAATCACCTATAAAAATAATTAAGATTCACGGTTTACAAAGCTAATTTAAACCGAATACTATACCCAGATAGAAATAAGATCAAGATGTACAATCACAAATATACTAATTTTAATAGTGTATTTAATACAACCTCAGCAAATAAAATCCATTTTGGTATTAAGAGATGCTATTTCATGAAGAAGAAATTGTTTTTTCATTAGGTCATAAATACATAAATCATGTATACATTAATGCATTTATGGGATACTATGTGTTGATTTTATATACAATTTGGAATGCTTACATCAAACTGGTTAACATAGCTTTCGCCTCACTTAATTATTGTGTTAAGACATTTATACTCTACACTTAATAGATTTGACATGTACCCTCGCAATATGCACCATAGGTGTGGTCCCACTGTTTACCCTCCCACCATTTGACCTCCCCTACTCCTCACATCCCCCTCCATGAAGAGGAAATAATTATTTCATCAATAAAATAGTTACTTTGTATTAAAAGATTTGTTTATATATCACTATAAAAAATTATATTTTGTGTAATAATTACATTTCCTATAATATAAGCAGAGAAGTTCAGGGGGAAAATGATATCAACTCCTCAGAATTCTAAAAGATATATATATATAATCATAAACACATAGATCATGTATAAATTAATGCACTTATGGGGTACAATGTACTGATTTCATATAGAATTAGGAATGCTTACATCACACTGGTTAATATATACCTCATCTTGTTTACTTAATTATTGTGTTAAGACATTTATACTCTATACTAATAGATCTGACAAGTACCCTTGCATTATGCACCATAGGTGTGATCCCACCATTCACCCTCCCTCTTTCTGACTTCTTCCCTCCCCTCCCATCCCCCCTCCTCCCTCCTTTATCTTGGACCATAGTTGTGATCTATTCTTCATATGAAAGTGTAAGTGATTGTAAATTGTTTTCATTAATAGAACTGAGTACATTGGATTTTTTTTTCCCATTCTTGAGATATTTTACTA
>CAUYQV010074679.1:0-20761 GCA_963574575.1 Galagoides demidoff
AAGACTCAGTTTTTCTAACAATCTAAATAATTAAATCATTACATTTTACAAATGAGAGACATTTTATGAAATATAATATTGATACAGGATTTTTCCAATCAGGGCTAGATAGACAATCCCTATTTTTCAGGCTTAGGTGAACTCAGACATCAGATTTTCATTTCCAGGCACAAATATATTGCAGGCTATACCCTTTGAGCTCTAGAAAGGTTATGAATAAAGCAGTTCCAAACATTTTGGATGGCTCCACTTTGAGCAGGGGGTCCACACCCTAATTTTTTTTTAAATGAAAACTGCTAAGACTTAATAACCTTGTTTAAGGTGAGAGATTGTATTTATTCATTTGTTAGAATACCCATACAGTTTGTAAAGTTATTTCTTTGTTTACTAAGTTTTGGCTTAAATATCTCTCAGGGCTGATTATTTAATCTTTAGACAAAGAACACATGCACGAAACCTCTGACCTGGGCCTTCTTCCTCCTTCAAGAGGCTGTTTATCTTGGGGATCTGTTGTTCATATGGACACAGCCCTGCAAAGCACAAGATTTACACTTTCTCTCTTAGAATTTCAAGGGTCATTCAGAGTTTACTGGAATGCTCAAATTGCAACACTTTCCAAGGCACAGCCACTCTGCCAATAGCTCTGGCATTTTCTACTCTCTCTGCATATCTCTCAGTTTAGCATAATCTTATTTTATTACTGATCTGTGGCCCAAATTTCTGAGACCAAAGATTCACTGAAGAAATTTCAGTAATAAAACTACAACCTCTGGAATTTTTACCCTTTACGTTAAAGATGGAGTTACAATAGTAGGTTTGTTGTCAGAGCCTGCTCTTTTCCCTGCATGTTCATTCCTTTATTGGTGAGTTGTTGTCACAGAGAATCACCATGGGACCTCCCCATCACTCTGCTGATGTCCTCATCTCCATGTAATCAGCACGGGAGGGCACTTAAGGAATGGCATTAGGGTGTTGTGGGGCACTTCTATCTGGGAACCAGAGTGTTGCAGGAAAACAATGAATTAAAACAGACACATACTAACAATATGGAGAAAGGAACTCTTTTTTGTTGTCAAGAACTCAGGTGTCTCAAGGTATAAAGTGCTGAGTTCTAGGGAATGTTTTTCTAAATTCTCTTATACCCTTTTTCTTTTTTCTTTTCCTCTTCATTTTAATATCAACTATATAATTATAGCTACAGATGTGAGAAACCAGGGTGGTGTTGTTAGTTTCAGAGTTCTTTTCCTTTTCAAGGTTAATGTAGCTCGGTGTACTTTGTTCTTGTCTTTAGAGGAGTTTCTTGCAGCTGCCTGCTGCTTTTTCAAGATTACTAAGAAGTATATTATTATTCATTTTAGTTAGTTTGCAAGCACTCACATACACACATTTCAACTCATTTCTTAATCTGGGCAGCTTTGATTTTTCACTCTAATTGCCATTTAAGATAGAACTAGTGGAAAAACAGAAGGGATGAGTTACTAGGATCTTTATACAGTTCAAGAGTGTTTTCACTTTCTGCAATAGAGATCTCCTTAGACTAGGAAAAGGAGAGGAACCCATGTTGAGGGCTAGTAGCTCTGATAGAAGAATCTTTCCCAAGTGACAGAAGGAGGGGCGCAAAGTCCAGTGATGATGGGATATCAAAGAGCTAGGGACACACATAAGAATTAGAATTAGCTGGGAAAAATTCTCCAGGTGTGGACAGAAGTATGAACAAAGTCACCACAAAGGGATAAAAACAAGTCAGCGTTATACACTCTCCAGTGGACCAGTTCAGAGGGGCCAGGCTACTAAGCCCAATACCAATAATAAGGATGAAGAGACCAATGATTGCCAGGCCAAAGGTGCACCAGGCAGTGAGGGGTGTAGGACACATAAGAGCAGATAGGTAAATTAAGTGATTTCAGAAGGAGCAAAGTCTTGAAGGGTTCCTTGAAGGAAAAGATCCGCAATCCACTCATAAATGTCTCCAGAACTGTTTATTTCAGGCCAAGACCAATCCTTTAACAAATATGGAACAAATGATACAAAATGACAAAACAGACATAGGCCCAACATGGTTGAAGTCTAATAGTTTACACTTATTTTCACACTCTTGTTTTCTAAGAATCAGAACCAGAACATACTCTTATACACTTTTAACAAGCCTGTGCGTAATTTAACACCTCAGGGGTTGATTTGACTCCCACTTTTATTTTAATGGTGTTTCTGGGTGTTGATACACATTTCTGGGAGTCCCTGACAGGTCAGTAGGGTTGAAGTTTCCCACTGGTTGGGTCGTTTTACTGACACGTGTTTTTGAGAGTTTCTGACAGGCTTATGGGCTAGCAACCCTGGTTTCCTGTTTAAAGTTTCTGGGTTTCTTGGCCTTTCTTTAGAGGTTCTTAACATAAATTACAACAAACAAATTCAACATATAGTTACATATCTTCACAACAATTCACAATAAATAAACATAACAAAAATACCATTAATGGTTAATTAATGTCTGCAGACACTAGCCAAAAATAAATGTCAAAGTAGCTTACCTCTGGAGGTGGACTCATAGCTGAATTTAGGAGTGATTATCAGATGGTCTCCCGAGGACTCCAGGACATCTCCATGGGCCCTGGGATGTTTCCAGGGGGTGCCTCCTCTCAGAGGGATCCCAGCCTGCCCCCCTCAGAGACTACCTGAGGATCAGCAGAATACGTGCCAACAAGAGCAATGCCAAGCGGCTGCTGTTTCAAAAAAGTAAAAAGGACTGTTTTTTTGTTTTTTTGTTTTTTAGCTTCAAATGAGTAATTGACCTTGGGTCTTCTGCTGAGAGCTGGTACCTTATCTCAAGGCTATTTGTAACCTAGCAACCACAGCTTTTAGCAGGCAAAAAGTTAGGAAAACATTTTTAACAAACTTTGTATTAACCCTTTAATTGCTAGAAAGAGAGGACCCCAATGCAGGTGGGTAATTTACACCACAGTGTCAAGACAAAAATGAGGAAGTAGAAGCCAGTAAACACAGCACATTGCCAAACATACCAAGATTCTAGGGCCACATTGTACAGTAAAGTTTAACTCCCACCTTGACAGCGATGTTGAAGGCAGTGGGAGATTTAGACGATTGTCACAGATTGAAGGTGCACCAGAAAGTAAATAATATATAAAAACAAAAGTGATGCCCAGTCTCAAGGATAGTGGACAGTTTACCAGGAAAGAGAAGAGAAAGGAAAACACTGAGACCTTTCCTGGATTTAAATCTACGAGAGTTCCCTGAAAGAATTGACACTTGAGTAAGTGTTCAGGGTCAAATCAAATACAAAATGACTGACAAATTTTACACAATTTTACCAACATAGGAAAGGGGATGAGCACGGGGAACAGGGACTCACACTCTGTGAGTTGAAAGAAGAAAACCTGAAAGACCAGAGACTTTAGAAAGGGAACCTGACAAGGTGGTTTCACTTTCTCATCGTTATCCTTGATGCAGTAGCCAAAACCAGAAAAATTATCCAAACAGATATAAATAGTTAAACAAGTTTGACACAGGGAACAAGAGCTTACCAGATGGTCTCTGCTCTATTACAGACAGACAAACTAATAAAGAGAAACAGAAGAGATGGACAGACAAAAATCAGTCTGGTGTGGAGCCATGGCGTCACATCCAAACTCTTTCACTCACTCACTCATACAAGACATAGAACGTACAAAAACACAAAATACCCTAAAACCTGTAAATCCAAACAGTCTAGAAGACTGCTGATACCAGAACAGCCTAATAGAAAACACATGAAAAACACACAAACCAGAACCAGCACAGTTGACTGCAAAAGTCAGAACAACCCAATAGAAGACTGCAAATACCAGAACAGGACTAGCTTGCAAATCCAAACAGTCCAAAAGACTGCTAATACCAGAACAGTCTAATAAGGTGCTGCAAGCCAGTGAGACAGGGAGGCATCTCCCCTCTGTCTCACATATAAACAAAATACAGACAAAAGGCAAAAATCTTCACTCATTCATACAGGAAGAGCAAATAAAACCAGGCTATTAAGGGAAGAATGACAACCGTGACTTAAAACCTAAGCCAGTAGTGAAACAGTTCTACGATTTCACAGCCAGTAGTGAGACTGTCCTTCTCACTGCCAGGGAGACAGAGGGGACGTCTCCCCCCTCCATCAGGGCAGGCTGTTCAGCTGTGTCCAGCTGGCCTTGGGCTGGCCTATTTGCCCCAGTCTCTAGAGATCAGAACAGGACAGAAGCCAGTCAAAACCAAGCCAAAGACTGGCACCAAAACAGAACAGAATAGAACTTACTGAATTAGAAAATGTGGGAACCTGTGCCCTAAATCCAGT
Source organism: Galagoides demidoff (assembly GCA_963574575.1). Taxonomy (NCBI): domain Eukaryota; kingdom Metazoa; phylum Chordata; class Mammalia; order Primates; family Galagidae; genus Galagoides; species Galagoides demidoff. Next base: position 4,331 of record CAUYQV010074679.1, read on the forward strand.
GTCTAATAGCTCCGTAGGGCAGAGGGGACCTCTGAGGCCTTCCCTTAGAGCTGTCAGGTGGTGGCAGTGGGCCCAGGAAGGGGTCCAATAATCTCGCTGGGGCCTCCAATTCTTATTACTCAGATGAGAAGGAAACATGGACCCCACTTTTATGTGAATAGAAATTTATTACATCTGCAGGGGGTTGTTACCCTTGGAGGCAAATGACCTCAAATGACAGATCAAATGTGACTTTATACCCTATTTCTGCATCACAGCAAGCAGGCAGAGGTACAGAAGCTGAATCATTGCAGTTAGTCTTGGGTAGGGGGAGTTGCATAGTATGAAGGGGGGGCAGGGGTACGTCAAGCCTCTCCTCCCTACGTACTTTCTTATCTCAAGTTTCTCCTCAACGTTCTTCCTCCTCCCTACCTACGCACTCCCTTATCTTCAGGCCTATTCTCAGAGTTCTCCTTACCCTTGAGAGGGCTAGGACTAATGGATTCGATGGAAGTTTCTTTTTTAAGGGTAGGGGGCTTGGTTATCACAGCACTTCTTCATGACTCAATGCATAATGACAGCAAGTTGGCAGCTTGAATTGGCCACACTTGGATTAGAGAATTTATACCACAGAAATGGCCAAAAGGGCAAGGCTCAAAACCAAGGCTTTTTGTTTTTTAGATCTGTAGGTAAACATATATTAGCACATCACCACATGTGGTAGGTATATCCTTCCCTTTGGAGGAAGCACCAGGATCTCCTAGACTTGTCCTGGGAGGAGAACATAGAGAAGATGAGATGCAGAAAAGAAGATGTATGAATTAAAAATAGAGCCCTTTTTTATTATATCTTACCAGACTAGAAAAAAACTAGATTTGATGAGGAAACCCAGATGCTTCTGACAGCCATGGAAGAAATAAATCTGCACTTGACAATCACAGGCATCTGATAAAACAGAGACAGAACCACATCAGCAGACACCTGATTGTAGGGAATCTGGATTCATTCTGACTCAGAGTTACCTGCACAGGCCTGGAGTCAGGGCCCTTACTCATGCTGCCACCCCTGCATCTACATATGACAAACCTTTGATGTTCTGAGGTGTGATCTTCCTGGTACCCTACTCAGATGTGTTTCATCAAACATATGTTTTTATTTGCTCTTTGGCCTTTCATGAGCCACTGAAAGGCCTTTGTGATAAAATGTCTCCCAAAGACATTTTAAACAATCAATATAGTATTGTAACTTTTTTCCCTTTTTTATTTCAAAATATTAAGGGGGTACGAATATTTTTGTTGCATGAATACATTGTGTAATGCTGACATCTTCAGCATGTCTGCCACCAGGGTTGTACTCATTGTGCCCAACAGATAAGTTTTTATCCCTCACCCACCCCCAAGCCTCCCTTCTTCTTGGTTTCCAATGTGATTTTATATCTTTGTCCCCGCATGTACCCATTATTTAGCTCCCAAAATATTAGTGAGAACATGTGGTGTTTGTTTTTCTATTCCTGAGATGTTCATTTAGGATAATGGTCTCCAGTTCCATCCTTGCTGTGAAGGACATTATTTCACTCCTTTGTATGTGTGTGTGGGTGGGTGTGTGTGTGTGTGTATACATGTGTGCATGTATTTAAATATATATACACACCCCACATTTTCTTTACTCATGAATTGATGGGCATCTGATTCCACATCTTAGCAATTGTGAACTGTGCTGTGATGAACACATGGGTGCTGGTGTCTTTTTGATAAAATGACTTCTCCTTTGGGTAAATACCTAGTAGTGGGATTGCTAGAGAGAATGGTAGGACTACTTTTAGTTCTTTGAAGAATCTCCATACTGTTTACCACAGAGGTTGTACTAATTTACAGTCTTATCTCTTAAAACACACTTTGGATAATTTTGAAACAGAACGTGTTACTCAGTGACTGGCTGGTGCAAGAGTGTGGACAGAAGGAACCATGGTCCTCTCTGTGTGTTGACTTGAAAAGATTGTGGCTATGTAGGGAACCCTGGGAAGGCTGGTTCAATGTGAGCACCCTTCTTTCTGTTAATCCTACCAAGTCTCCAACTTGGGCTCTTCTTCTTGCCTGATGGGAAGAACTTTAGAAGTACATTCTTAAAATTCAGAAATGTACAACCTGCCCTTTCCCCCTATCAAATACTACAGATAAAGACAAAGATCCTTTTTACCACCAAGCCTGTCCCCCACCCCGCAAGTGCCCCAAACAACTCTGAGATTCATGGATACCTTCCAACATCATTCATGTGCTTTTATATAGTATTAATACTTGATTGCATCTTTCAACAACAGAGCATTGGGATTTTTTCCACATAAAATGTCACACTAGAGGCACTATTCTGCAAGTTGTTTCATTTAGTCTATCCGTGATATTGATATATAAGTACATGCATATGTGTGTGTACATCAACACTAAAAGAGTCAAAAAAAAAAAAAAACTCCCAGAAGAATCCATTTGTGTGTATGCCAACATGGGTAAACGGGGAGAACTTGCAGAATGATTTGTCCAGTGAGATACATACATGTATATGTGTGTATGTATGTATTACCTCATGGACAGAATAAAAGAGAAAGCATTTTTTTGGTATACAACATGTTTAATATATGTATACATTGTGGAATGGAATACAAATGGAAGTACATATGGAAATCAAGCTAATTAGCATAGGCTTTATTTTTTGTGGCCAAAACACCTAGAATTTCAGCAATTTAAAAATATACAATATATTGTTATTAACAACAGTCACTGTGATATACTGTAGAGCTCATGAACATATTCCTCCTGTTTAACTGAAGTCCTGTGTCTTATGATCCACATCTCCCATTCCCTCTGACTTCTGGTGACCACCACTATACCTGCTGCTTCTAGTTCAACCTTTTTAGATTTTACATATTGTAAATGAGACCACCCAGTGTTTACCTCTCTGTGCCTGACTTATTTCAACTAACTTAAGTCCTCCAGGCTCACATGCTACCACTAATAACAGGACTTCCTCCTTTTTTAAGGCTAAATAGCATTTCCATTGTGACATATACATTTTGTGTGTGTGTGACGTTTTTAATCATAAGTTTTCTTTGGATGTATTTTTTTTAATTTCAGATTAATGTAAGGGTATACAATGAGGTTATATTGTTTGCATTTGTAAGGTAAAGTCTGAGTTGTAGTTGAGTACTTCACCCAGGAGGTGTGCCAAATACCCTACATTGTGCCCATTAGGTGGGAACTTATGGAACTCTCTTCTCTCTGCCCCTTTGCCTCTGCCCTTTTCCCCTCTTCCCTTCTTGCATTTGTGTTTGTCACTCATGTGGGCTTATAATTGTTAATCTACTAGTTTCAACTTAGTACCTAGTACATTGGATGCTTGCTTTTCCATTCTTTGAGATACTTTTACTAAGAAGAGCGTTCTCTAACTCCATCCAGGTTAATACAAAAAAATGTAAAATCTCCATCTTTTTATGGCTAAATAGTATTCCATGGTGTACTTATCCCACAGTTTATTTGTCCATTCTGATGGACACTTGGATTATTTCCACATCTTTGCAATTACGAATTGAGCTGCTATAAACATTCAAGTGCAAATGTCCTTATAAAATTTTTTTCTTCTGGGTAGATGCCTAGTAATGGGATCACAGAAGCAAATGGAAGGTTGAATTTTAGCTCTTTGAGGATTTGCCATAATTCTTTCCCAAAAGGCTATACTAGTTTGCAATTCCACCAACAGTGTATATTCCTCCCTCTGTACCCATGCCAGAATCAGAAGTTTGGGGACTTTGTGATGTAGGATACTTGCACTGGGGATAGGTGAGATCTCAAAGTGGTTTGATTTGCATTTCTCTGATGATTAGGGATGATATGTATTTTTTCAAGTGATTTTTTTTTTTGCTAGTTTCATCTGTCGTCTTAGGAAAAGGTTCTATTCACGTCCCTTGTCCAATGATTAATAGGGTTATTTGCTCTTTTCCTGTTGATTTGGAAAGCATGTATTATTAAATATATATATGTGTGTGTGTGTATATATATATATATATATATATCAGCCATAGAGTTCATGTGCAATTTAAAATAGTGTGCAATTTAAAATTTATGGACTTGTGGCCACCCTGTATAAGGCCACTTTCTGTGTCAGGACAACAAATGTGTAAACAAACCTTTCTGTACACACTAACCTCTGTTTTTGTAACCTGACACATAGACTAGCAGTGTATGTGTGTACTTTTAATTATATTGACAACCACATTAGTGTGCCTGATATTTAACATCACACATTTAACATTTAACATCACTACAGTGCACAACCTTGAAAATCCCTGCCTGTACTAGAGTCTTAGTATTTTTTTAGGGTAGCCAAATAGAAGCATCAACACTATAAGGAAGGTGGCATGGATAATGAAGTGTAAGACAGCTGAGTCCAATGTGTAAGATGTATACAAGTAACACACAATATTGCAAGCAGCAGAGTGCCACTCATGACATTGACAGCACATGGCATCCAAGTGACTCAACCAGGTGACTGAGAAAAACTTTATTTTACGGAGACAAAACAGGTAAAAGGGAGAAAGCTTTTAAGGTTGTTTTGTATTAACCTGAATCTGTGATCTCCATAAAAAGGATCCTATTTTACTTCCCTCTATTACCTGTAAAATCTGCAGAAAATAGACCTTGACTTTCCACAGAGAACTTATTTCATGTTGCCTTGAGCATCAGACACAAACCCCTACCCACAGCGTCCAATTCCTTAGATACTAGAGATTTTCCCCATAACACCCTACAGTGAACATGATTCAAAACTTTCTATGCCTTGGAGTCTTTATTTCCCTTACTAGGGCACAGATGCAGATAGATGTAGACATGGGTATTTGTGGGAGATTCTGATTCTTATTTTTCAAAGAAATATGTAAAATCCTCAACTGAGTAAAAATGGAGAACTACCAAAAGTGTGAGGAGAAGATGGTAGTGGAAGAATAAAATTAAGCCAGGTCATTACAGACTGATTGTGTGCAATACTAAGAAACCCCCTAGGATTAGTCATTATAAATTTAAATAACTGAATATCCCTCTCCAGTGCATTCATCTGTATGGATACTGGTAGGGTGTAGGTAGAAAACTGGAATTAAGGTTTGTGATTCTGCCCAATGTATGCAACTCAATGAGGGAAGCCAGAGGATCCAGAGCATTGACTGGACAGCAATGTGTGAGGGTTATCCTGATCAATGCCAGCTAGGTAGATAAGCCACAAGGGGGATAAAGGACAGTGACAATGCCACTGTCAATACTAGGAAGGATGTTGGGTTTTATTCTGAGTGTGCACTAAGAGGCTAACCTACTCCTATTCCATTGAGGCTAGTAAAAGACGCAGGATTCCTGGGTCAGAAACAAAGAGCTGAACTATCCATGGAAGAAGCATGATGAGCACAACCTCCAAGAATTAAGAAATATTATACCAAGGAGGACAAAAAAGAGACTTAAGCAAAGCCAAGTTATATCCTTGGAACTAGACTGGGTATTAGACTTTCTGGAGATGGATGTCCCTCAGGCAGCCTCTAATAACTGGGTAAAGCATGTGGAGGAAACAGCTCATTCATTTGTACCCATGAACAATAACAACTGAGCCTCACACAGGTCCTATCCAAGATCAGTTGTGGCAAAGCAGTGCCACCATCAGGAAGATCACCACTACCAGTTGTCTTCAAGGTCATTAAAATCCCAAGTACACTTGATTTTCAGAAACGACTCTGTGTTTGATGCCAGTAATTCCTTTCTTACTGTACTGTGCAAGTCTTTTTGAAGCCTGCAAAATGGAAAGAAGTAATGATGTCTAGAAGCAGTAGGGGAGTAAACTAAAGCACCACAGACATAAAATGAAATAAATAAAGACATGCCCCATATACAAATGGACTTTTGTTTGCCCTTATGTTGGCATACCCACACACACATACACACACACCCAGAGATGCTAGGAGGGCATCTAAAGGCACGAGGACCCTGTCCATAGAGAAAGGCACAGCCACAAATGCAAAGGGTGGGCAAAACCATGGCAAAGGTGACAGGACAGACCAGACCAATGTACTTAAGGTCCTTGTCACTTCCCATGAACAAATACAAACAGTTCCTCTCATTTGTAGTATTACCTGTGTTTAGCAAATTTTTGAAAGTTAATACCTGAGCATTCTTTTTAGAGAGGAAGAGTCCACGTGCCCAGTTGGAAGTCCCTCTATACACACACAATAAGAAGGGAGAAGCTTCCATTTCTAATGGTTGCCACCTCAGGACTCTTATTTAAATGCACCACTTAAGTGCAAAGTCCTACATCAAATACTACATGATCAGATTTTGGCCACCCTCCCAAAGTGGGCAAAGGTTCCTTGGCACCTGGGATGACTTCTGCTAAAAGATAACTAAGTTTAATATCTTCTTCTAGGAGTAACAATTGCTTGCCTCTCTGATATCTCCACATTGCTGAATAATACAGCATTCTGATCAGATGCTCTTCTTTCAGTGCCTCAAATGGCAACACAAAGCTTGGTCCAGCCTCAGGGCCTTTACACACATTCCCACAGCTTCCTTAGTATACCCACCCTCCATCTCTAATCACTTCCCAGTGCCCCCTTTTGATATATGGGTTCCTCCTTCTGTCTTCATTGGGACTCGACATCAGTGATACCACTTCAGACTAGCTTCTTGCTGTTCTGATCACCATTATTTTTCTACATCTCAACCCATAGTTTCTTTAATATCATCAGGACAACAGAGACTGCTTCCAAGCCTTAGATTTGTCATGTCCCTGGGAAGAACTCAATACCCACAAGGACAAGGCCCATGTCCATTTGTTTCTCACTGTCTCCCATGCTGGGGTGCTTGGCCCAGAGTTGGTGTTGAAAAAGAATAAAATACAGACCAGGTACAAGAATGAGAGAAATGAGAAGGCTCCCAAAATGCCCAGAAGTCTCTAGAACTACACTATTCAACATTGTAATTGTTAGCCACATGTGGCTGTTTAATTAAAATTAATTTTTTAAGACACAGAGTCTTGCTATGTTGTCCAAGCTCATCTCAAACTCCTGACCTCAAGCAATCCTCCTGCCTCAGCCTCCCAAAGTTCTGGGATTACAGGGATGAGCCACTATACCCAGCCAAAACCTTAAGAAAATTTAAAATCCCAGTGGAAAAGTCAATGGGGATTACCCGAGTTTCTGTAGTTTGCATGTTGATTTTCTCAAGGCCTCACACAGTGTCTTGACCCCATCAGGCTCCAAGTCATTGCCTATAAGGTTCAATTCAGCCAGTCTTTTATGGCTGCTAAGAAGAGAGGAAAGATGCTGGCAGCAGGCAGCTGTCAGATTGCATTTCTCCAGCCTAGAGGTGGGTGGGAAGGAAGCATAATAGTCCTCTGAGATTGAGAAATTAGAAAAGTGATACATAAGATACAGGGAAAAAAATACTACTAAAACAGACTGCTTAGCAGTGGGATACTTACCATATGCCAGATGCTTCTCTAAATATTTACATATAACTTGCTTAATCCACACACCAACCCCCTAAAAGGTATTTTACTACTTTAAATTCTATCTGACAGAGAAGGAAGAAACAAAAGTTCAACCTGCTGGAATGTGAAAGAAAACACCTCCACATAAAATGGATGTGAGTTTATTTATAAAAATCTCTGAAAGGACTGAAATTACACTGCTACCTCTGTACAGTTTTGTTACATCTTATTTTTAAATTCAGCATTTGAACAAGGGGTTAGCTAGGAATACAAAGACGAAGGTGACAAAGTAAATGGACTAGGTCAGCTTAACACAGCAGAAATCTCTCACCTAATGAGCTCAGAGTAAGGGTGTTCAGTACACCACCTGGGTGAAGGGCTCAACTACAACTTGAACTTTACCTTAGAACTTAAAACAATGTAACCTAAATATGTGTACCCTCATATCAATCTGGACTTAAAACAAACACCAATGTATTCGTCTACAAAAGTTTTATTGTATTTGTTTCAGATGTTTTTATATATAAGAGAAATAAGATGTTTCTTAAAAGGAAAACATAGCAGAAACATCTAGGTAGGTGTAGAAAGAAATGTGACACGTGTCACACAAGTGACCTCTGATGCACACAGAGGGAAGAAATCCATTTCCTTATTCTGGGGAGGAGGCTGGGTGGGAAGCAGGGAATCCTTCCAAGGTAAGGTACTATTTGGTGGACAGAAAGAAGATTATGCGAGGAAAACCACAGGTATGTCCTGATCTCTCAGATACAAGACCACTATATTACATATTGCTAATCTACTCTATTACCTTTAATAACATTCCTTGAATCATCTATCAGGGGTGGCTTTACCCCCACAGAGGAGGCTGGCAGTGTCTGGGGGTGGGAAAGCCTATTGCATCCAGAGACTAGAAGCCAGGAATGGCACTCAGACCCCTACAATGCACAGGAAGCCCCCATGACAAAGAATGGACTAGCTCACAATGTTAACAGTGCCAAGGTTGAGGAACCTTGGTCCAGAGAGTAAAGATGAAAGCCACTGTACACAGCTCTAGGGCCCCCACCCAAGTGTAGAGACACACACACCTCCTGTAAGAGCCACAGTATTGGAGGATAAGACTCAGTGAGAGTGAACTGGTCATCAGGAAGGGATTCATTGCTAAACACAATGTGATAATGGATGCAAACATTTCGTTCATTTCTTCTTCCAGGCAGAAGCACCAGGAGGAGGGAGGACTTAAAACCAGACTAGCATCCTTTTGTAAAAGAACATAATGCTGATTTACTCAGTTAAATCCGAAGGCTACTCTTTTACCTAAAGGATGAAGAAAATATTGCATGGGAAGATACTTAAAGGATAAAAAAGGGGAAAAAGAATTAGCTTCCAAGTCATACTTGGGCCTGGGTCCCTGTCGCTGTCCTTATGTCTTGCTTCAGTCTCTTCATCTGTGAGATGGGTATAAAGTACCTACAACACCTCAGAGCTCCTCCTGGAGGACAACATAGTGACTGCCAAGAGTTTCCCTTTCCATGCAGTCAGGTGCATTCATTCACATGACAGCCCACCCTGCACAGTTGTTTTAAACTTAGTCATACCCCATTTCCCAGACACATCACTGTTTCCAACCATGTGCCCACTTCTGTTGCTTTCACCAAGGACTTCCCTTCTCCTTTTTTTGAGGGATTTGGAGACAAGGGATCATTTTTCCAGGTTTATCTCAAATCCCTACTTCCTGTATGAAATCTTTTGTAAACTCTGGTTGGTTTCAGAGGACAACTGAAGTGCATGATGTGTGATGCAGCTGGCCCTGTCCTGTGGTTGCTGGTACCCAGCGCCCTCGAGCCCCAGAGCAACCTTTCACTCCCAACCAGCCCTCCACATGGCTTACATGCCAGCTTTATTCACAGGGACACATAAAGCCTTCCTTTTAGAAAGGAAACCAAAGTCAGAATGAGCCTTTCTCTTAGGGAGCTACCCCTTCACCAATCTGACTTCTTAGGACTGAAGCCAAGCTTCTTGATTCAGAATCCGCTGATGCCAAACTATTTTAAATCTGGCACTGGCAGGTACTGTGTATCATTAGCCTACCCATGTCTTCTTTTTTTTCTTTAAAGGCCTGTGAGAGACCAAGTCAAGTTTTCCTTGATGTTTTATCCAACAATTTAATTCATAGTGTTTATACAGTTTTTAACAATCTCTGAATAGAGGTTTGAGATGGCTGATGAACCATCTGTTAATGCTGGAGATTCTTTATGTGTAGGTCATTACAAAAATTTTGAGGTATACAAAAGTCAAGAAATGTAAAAATATGTGTGCATGGAAACAAATGAATCCTGCCCAGCAACACCAATAAGCTGAGCAAGGTGAAATTTGCACAGGTGAATCAGAAAGGATGCAGCCCACTGTTTCCTGGAAGTGAAAAAGTGGGCAATAGCACAGTGCATCTCAAAACTTTTGTAGTGGCTCGGTGCCTGTAGCTCAAGCAGCTAAGGCACCAGCCACATACACCAGAGCTGGCAGGTTCAAATCCAACCCAGGCCCACCAAACAACAATGACAGCTGCAACCAAAAAATAGCCAGGCATTGTGGCAAGTGCCTGTAGTCCCAGCTACTTGGGAGGCTGAGGCAAGAGAATCACTTAAATCCAGGAGTTGGATGTTGCTGTGAGCTGTGATGCCATGGCACTCTACCAAGGGTGACAGCTTGAGGCTCTGTCTCAAAAAGAAAAAAAAAATTTGTAGTAACCTATAATTTGAGTGGACTCATTAAAGACCTTCTAACAAAATTCTAAAACACACTCTTTCTGAAAACATTATTGAGCTACTAATAAACCCTAGAACCAGGGAGAAATGACTATCATTTAAGCCACATTTAGCCAAAAACCTTATGGCCTGAGGCCAAACTATCTTAGTCAGGTCAGCACACATCACATTATGGTTTTTAAAAAAAAGTCTGTCTTCCCCTTAGAAGTAAAGATTCACAGGGCAGAGAATATGCTGTGTCCTCCTAGCATGGTGGTTCTCAACCTTCCTAATGCCACAACCCTTTAACACAGTTCCTTATGTTGTGGTGACCCCAACCATAAAATTATTTTCTTTGCTACTTCATAACTGTAATTTTGCTACTGTTATGAATCATAATGTAAATATCTAATAGACAACCCCTGTGAAAGGGTCTTTTGACTCCCAAAGGGGTCACAACCCACAGGTTGAGAACTATTGTCCTAGCCCCTTATACCTAAAATGTGCTGATTAAAGAAAGAACATTTACAGTTTTCCAAGAGTAAAACACTTTCTCTAAACTTGGAGCTTGTCATCTAACGAGATTTTAAAAAGAAGAATGTCATCCTTTGCCATTTCTCACCATTTTTTTGAGACAAATTCTCACTCCATTGCCCAGGCTGCAGTGCAATGGCCATTCACAGGTGTGATCACAGCTCACTGCAGCCTCACACTCCAGGGCTCAAGTGATCTTCCTACCTCAACACCCCACCACCCTGGGGACTGGGACTACAGGCACCCACCACCACACCACACTCCACTGCTCACCTTCCAAACCCCACCCAGGTAACCCTCACATTTATCCTCCTCCCACCCCAGAAGTAAAGAGACTTTCTGAAAGGAGAATGGCATCAACTCACCCCAGTGTGTTCAGTGGACAACTGGAAGCTTTCATAGCCTCACACAGTAGCTTTGCTCCATCATCCCCAAGATCATTTCTCCCAATATCCAAAACATGCACATTATGATTATGCCTGAGTGCATCTGACAGCTCCTGACAGCCTTCTGTCGTGAAAGAACAGCCTGACAAACTGCAATATAAAAACATATTAAAGGGGGGAAAATAACCTTTGAATCCTCAAGCTTTGCTTTAGGTACTCCACTTCTCACATTCAAGGAAAGGAAAGACACCAAAGCCAGACTTCTCATCCCAAGCCCTGGAGAGCCAGGACACACTGAGGTGTTCTGTTCCCCTGTGATAGCAGAGAAGCAGAGGCACAGCCCCGTCCTTCCTGTGCTGTGCCTCTGCAGGTTTCGGGGTGCCAAGGGCTTCTCTGTGGTGTTCCCCTCCTGAGTTCTCAGAATCTACTTGGTCATCACTGCTCATGTTTTCCAGCCTTTGAGCTCAATAGTTGGCTAAAAAACACATGAGAAATCTCATCTTAGGGCAGGTCTAAATTTCTAAGAATGAACTAGAATACCAAAATAAGTTCAAAATGATGAATCACAGTGAAGATTTGGAACAAGTAGGAAGGGGCAAGGAAGAGGCAGGAGAAAGAGAGGAGGACAGTAGAAAGAGAGAGACACACCAGAAGGCTGAGACCCTAAGATGGAGAAGGCACATAGGAGACAGAAATCTTACAGCCATAAGAGGAAAAGTTTGACAACATGAGAAATATCTGTATGGTTAAAACCATCAAAGGCCAACTCTAAGAGAACTGTCAGTGTGATAAATAGAGCACACAAATCATCCCTCCCCCCACCCCAAAAAAAAAAAGCTACCAGAGAGGATAAAATGAACTCAGAGGAAACACAGCCTAAGCAGGGACAAAAAGTAAACTTTTTTTTTCTTGAGGCAGAGTCGCACTATGTCACCCTCAGCAGAGTGCTGTGGCATCACAGATCACAGCAACCTGAAACTCTTGGGCTCAAGCAATTCTCTTGCCTCAGCCTCCCAAGTAGCTGGGACCACAGGTATCCACCACAATGCCCAGCTGTTTTATTGGTTGCACTTGTCATTGTTGTTTGGCAGGCCCAGGCTGGATTCGAACCCACCAGCTCCAGTGCATGTGGCTGGCACCCTAGCCACTGAACTACAGGCACCGAGCCCAAAAGAAAACTTTTAAAATAATAATTAATATCATCAGGGACATAATATAATAATGTATCCATGAAAAAAAAAACGGCATGCTGTAAAAAAGAAATAGAAAGCAACAACAAAAAAAACTCTTGGAAATTAAAGTATGACACCAAAAATTTTAAATTTAACTGAGTTCAACATAGTAGGGAAGCTGGCGCCTTGCCAGAGGGCCTTTTGGGATGGAGCACTGGGCCTGGGTACTCTGGGAAGTGGCACAGAACAGGTTTGGACATGGAGCTTACTGAACAGTAACTCCAGCCACCAGGCACCTGGTTACCTTATTAAAAGAGCCACAGGAGAAGAGTAGAAATCACTGAAGCCCTGAGCCAAGGGATACTCACAGAGCTGGTTTGGAGCAGCTTTCCTGGGTCCCAGAACAAACCTAGGTTTGACTCTACCTGTTAGGCTTGGACAACCGTCCCTGCGTTGACTCCTACAGAGATCGAAACAAACTTGGAGGACCCCCATCCCACATAGACCACCTTGTTAATACCAGGTGCTATTTGGATGGCTGAGGCACATCCCCTAGAAAGCCTGGCATATCCTGTAGGACTGGAGTTCCCCTATCCCTCTGGAGATTCAACTTTCTTTTTCAGAGACATCCTCACTTTATTGCCCTTGGTAGAGTGCTATGGCAGCACAGCTCACAGCAACCTCCAACTCCTGGGCTTAGGCAATTCTCTTGACTCAGACTCCTGAGTAGCTGGGACCACAGGCGCCTGCCACAACCCCTGGCTATTTTTTTGTTGCAGTTTGGCCAGGGCCGGGCTCAAATCTACCACTGAGTATATGGGGCCGGCACCCTACTCACTGAGCCATAAGCGCCGCCCTGGAGATTTAACTCTTGAGTAGCTCTTGTGCCCAGAATAAAATTTTTTAAAATCCGGAAAACAAAACCAGGTATCCATGGAAACCAGCTAGCAACTTCTTGCCCCCACCATATCCAGAAGGATACATACTTTGTTTTTTTCCTACTCCAGGATCAGCACATAAAGTTCTTACCAAAATAAAACCTTTTTACTTTTTCTTTTTTCTATTCCTAATGCTGGACCACCACCTGGTATTCATATAATATATATTTTTCAATATTAATTTTTTCTCTTTTATCTTTTCTTTGACATTTTTTCACTTCTTTTTCTCATAATCCCCCTAGACAATCAAGATCATAGTAATTACAATGAAAACTTCTAGGCCAGACACAGTGGTTCACACCTGTAATCTCAGCACCCTGGGAGGCCGAGGCCAGTGGATTGCTTGAGCTCCATTGCTTATGTTAGTCAGTTTGATGAAAATATTTCAAATTGTATATAAAAACAGCACACTGTACCCCATGACAGTATTAATGTACACAGCTATGATTTAATTAAAAAAAAAAAAAAAAGAATTTGAGACCAGCCTGAATAAGAGCAAGACACTGTTTCTACCAAAAATAGAAAACCACCCAGGTACCATGATGGGTGCCTACAGTCCCAGGTATTCAGGAGGCTAAGACAGAAGGATTGTTTGAGTCCAGGAGTTTGAGACTGTTGTGAGCTATGATAAAACCACAGCACTCTACACAAGGCAACAGAGACTACATCTCAAAAAAAAGAAAGTTTTTTTTCTTTTTTTTTTCTTTATTTTCTTATTCCCTTTTATTGTATCTTTCAGAACACCAAAGAGGATCATAGTAACCTCAGATATATAAAGATATACAGATATTTTTATTTTCTTTTTTAATTTAATTTCTTTCCTTTTGGGGATAGGGGCAGAGTCTCACTGTGAGGCTGGGCTGGAGTGGAGTGCTGTGGCACTAAACTGGCTCATAGAAGCCTGGAATTCCTTGGCAAGGGAGCTGGTCTTTAGGGTCCCTCAACACACACATTGAAGTTGGTCTCTAATGATCATCCCATTTTCTTCCCACAGGCACCATCCCACATACCCACCTACCCCCAACAAAACCAAAAGCTCCTCCATGCCAAAGGTCATGTCCATAGCCAGGGCTCACTCTCTGAAACCCTGCCAAGACTTTGGCATTTGTAAGTCCATTCCTGCTGCCTTCCACCCATTCACAAAGCAAGAGAGGCCAATAGAACTTACTTCAAACACCGCAAACTACAGTCGGAACAACTCAAGGCCTCACTCAGAAATTTCACTCCCTCATCTCCCAGGTGGTTCCTGCTCAGGTTCAAGTGTGTCAGACTCTTGTTCTTAAGGAGAGCATCAGACAAGTGCCTGCAACTGGGAGCTCCAAGCTGGCAAAGCCAAAGTCTGTTGGGGTGACAGCCACAGAGACAGATGCTCAGGAAAGTAGCCCGGACTGAGTGAGGCACCTGGGACTAGAGCCCTGAGACCCCCACCTCCAAGTCCACCAATGGGACAGCTCCTGGACTAGCTAGACACTGTGGACCCCAATGCAGGCTATGCTGAATATCTCTGCTTACTTTACCTAAACCTCATCCCAGTCCAGATTTTTACAGTGAGGATGCTAAGAATGTGCTTCTTGTTCATGGGTTAAGAAAAAAATAAAGGAAAGAATTTTCAGTGGCTCCCGGGCAGCAGGGGAGAAAGCCTAGCCTCCGGAGCCTGGTGGATATGCTGCTCACCCATCACTATCTGTGACCTTTTCAGCAGGTTATTTTATTCTTTTCAGACCTCATTGTCTTCATTCCAAAGTGGAGATTATAATAGTTTGTCACAGAGTTGTCATCAATCCAGTGAGTAAAATGTGTGCCTGAGAATACTTGGCAAAAAGTATACATTGCAAGTTACAGAATGTACATTACATAATATAGAGATTATGTACGTTAGATATATAAATATTATGTAAAAGATACATAGTATATTTGTTGTGTTAACATTGTATAGTACATTTTATAAAAATGTATGTAATATGTATTTTATATTACATTATGTTATGATTTTACATGTATATACATATAATTACAATTGTGATGATTGTACTTGTGTGACAATTACATACATTGTGACATAGTTCATATATGTATTAGCTATCTATTAATACTCCAGCTCTTCAAGACTCAATGCTAGACAAGCACTAACCCTTTACTCCGTAACCAGTTCAAATTCCAAAGTTCCTTACCATAATCACCTCCTTGGTTATACCTCAAGACCTTTGGCCCTTTCTGTTCTTTTATACTCGTCTGGTAAATATCCAATCCCAAGAAAAACCTAAGGCTCTATCTGTTCCTCACCTACACCAGAGCAGCATAATGTAATAAGAGAAGAGAGTAAAAAATTTCCCTTTGCTTTCATCACCTACGTGTTCTCTCATCCATACTCTGAAATCCCCTGGGTCCTACAATGGCTTAGATAACATCTCCACATGGCTGTTTGATATGTACTTCAAGCTCCCAATCTGAGCCCCTTCCACCCAGACCTAGATCTGCCCATATGTCCCCCTGTTGAGGAAAGGCTCTATCACTTTCCCCAGCCTATTGCCTGGGAGGCACCTCTGTCTAAACCACCCCTAATCTGTTAGCAAACCTGACTGTCTCTAGATTCAAATAAATCCTGAAGCCCTGCAAAGCACTCTGGGCAACTCTCTTACATCCTGAATACAGAAACAGCCACATCACCCCCTCTCCTGGTCTATAGGAACAACTTCATCACCCTCTCTCCTTATCTATAAGAACAACCTCATCACCCCCTCTCCTAGTCTATAGGAACAACCTCATCACCCCCTCTCCTGGTCTATAGGAACAACCTCATCACCCCCCCTCCTGGTCTATGAGAACAACCTTATCACCCCTTTTCCTGGTCTATAGTAACAACCACATCACCCCCTCTCCTGGTCTATAGGAACAACTTCATCACCCTCTCTCCTTATCTGTAAGAACAACCTCATCACCCCCTCTCCTAGTCTATAGGAACAACCACATCACCCCCTCTCCTAGTCTATAGGAACAACCTCATCATCCCCTCTCCTGGTTTACAGGAAGGGCCACTTCACTTTGCTTTACCTCACTTTACTTCTTGTCGTATCTTTGCCCCTTTTATAATCTATCCTTCAATAGCAGCTTTGAGTGGCATTTCATGGTGGGTCAGATCAAGTCAATGTCAGGCTCCCAATCCATGGATGAC
>CAUYQV010074680.1:0-15049 GCA_963574575.1 Galagoides demidoff
CACACAAAGGCATGGAAGTTAAACAACCTTATGCTGAATAATAGTTGGGTGCAGAAAGAAATTAAAAAGGAAATCATTAACTTCCTTGAGTATAGCAACAATGATGACACAAGCTACCAAAACCTATGGGATACAGCAAAAGTAGTCCTCAGAGGAAAATTTATCACTTTAGAAGCCTACATTGGAAAACAGAAAGAGAGCACATCAACAACAAACTTATAGAATTGGAAAAAGAAGGACAACCTAAGAAGAAAGAAGAAAAATCCAGCAGAAGAAAAGAAGAAAAGAAATATCCAGAATTAAATCAGAGATTAATGAGATTGAAAACAAAAGAATCTAGTTTTTTTTTTCTTCTGAGTTATAAAATATTGGATGTGACAAAGAATAGCTGTGATGTATGGACCCCCACAAAATCATGTTTTAAAGCAAATTTTAAGAAGCTCAAAATCACAGCAGAAAACTCATAACATGAAAATTATGTTTTAGTTTCCAGCTTCACAAATATTATGAAGATTTTCAATAAAGACTCTCAGTAGTCAATTTGATTCTCTCACCCTAGGTTTGGGGGATATGTCTCAGTGCCAACAACATTGATCCCATGACCTCCTCCATCTGGGAAAACAAATTGAGCCAGGTAAGCCATTTCATACCTTTATAACCACAGAACATCAACCTTCCAAGAGGTTCTCTTTGTCTCGACTTGGAGAGCATCTGATTACATGTCCCGCAGTCCTAAGAATGATCAGGACCACGGCTAGCTCCTCACGGGGTTGCTGTCCACACAACTGCTTAGCCTTAGCCCATTCCTCCAGTCCTTCTGTGTGCCAGCTGGTCAGTACTCAGAGCATGATCTGGGCTGACGCTCCTGGTGCTGCTGCACTGTCCCCAGATGAAGGGTCAAGGCCACAGGGAGCTATGTTTGTGTCACTGTACTTCAGCCTAGGCAACAGAGTGAGACCCTAGCTCAAAAACAACAACAAAAGTAGACTAAAAAAAATAATTTGTTAACATAGAAGAAAGCCAGTTAAAATAATACATTTTAGTAGTAATAAAATATAAACAATAGTTCCAGTGCTAATGTTTGTATAAGGAAACTAGTCAACAGGCTGCAGTTGTTCTTACAAAATCCCTCCACAAGTATATTAGGGAGATGATCCTGAGAGAGTGTGAAGAATGAAGAGTAACAGGAAAAGCGTGAAAATGAAAACAACTCTAGAGTATCTAAGCTCACAGGCAATATTTGTAGTTCAGAACTTAGTTATACAGATGGGGTCTGTAAAAAAAAAAAGTAAAAAATCATAAAAACATTGTAAAAGGGAAGCAGATTGTTGCTGTGGTTAAAAGAAGAAGCCAGGAGAAAACCAGCCCTGTGCCTGAGTCCCATTACTCCCGGGAGATAATTTGGATGGTTTATTTTAACCTTTTAAAACCTGCTTCTTCAATAAAATGAGTATTAGAAATTTAAAAGACAAGGTAAATAAAAAAAACATGCACAGTTCCCAGAGAATGTTTAGTAGTCTAGTATTCAATAAATGACTAGGGAAAAGAAGGATACAAATTAAACCACGTGGTAAGTATTTAATTTACTCGCATTAACACATGGTTAAGGATGTGTGTGGTTCATTTGGCACACATTTGGCTTCTGGTTCAGAGCAAGAGATATGAGATTGAATTATTATCTTGTTTTTCTTCACTTGTAGCTTTTCTGTAATTTATATTTATTGAATGTTTACTCTAGGAGATAATATGCTAGATATTTTGCAAGCACAGTCTTATTTAATGCCCTCTATACACACACACACATTTTCCTTACCATTATTATTCACATTTTACAACTGATACAAGGCAATTTTCCTAACATCATCTGCTTAGCCTGTAACTTAGCTCTTTGCAATCCCAGAAACTGATTTTGGCCTAGTGTACCTGTCATCGATTTCAAATAATATTCAGATTGAATCCAGAGAAGCTAATGAAAGAAGTATGCTAACTAAAGTACGAAAAGTGTATAGCACTAAAATGTATGTAAATGACTTGTGATTGGAAATCACCAAAGGAAGAGGGAGAGATTTATTTCCTACAAAGAAGATGTAATTGCCAAGGAAACAAGTCAGCTGTGAACATAGAAGGAGCGGGGCAGTGAGCGCACAGACGCTTTGACCTGAGAGCTGTGCACAGGGCTGATCCTCACACGAAGAACTGTCTCCATCACTCACCTTGCAAACGAGAACTTCTGCCTTGATAAAGAGACAGTTACTTGAAGATACCCCACACCATTTCTTCTTGCCTGCCTTGGTCATTGATGTGGAAAAACAGGACGCCTGGGGCAATAAGAGTGAATTTGTCACTATGACAGTAAAGCTAAGGACCTCTCTGAGGTGTCAAATTCAACAACTCTGAATCACATTAGGGCTTCTTGTTATAGGTCTTGAATTAATTGTCCAAACTGTTTACACCATGTTAAATTGAGCTTTATCTTAGTGAAAGTCAAAAGCCTCCTGAATGACCCAAGTTTCGAGCACTGTGTAAAAATCTTGAATAATCAAATGTGAATTAAATGTGCTAAATCTTTAATTTGATTTTTTTTTCTCTACTACACATCCAACCTTATTATCCTTTTTCCTGAGGAGACACAGATAATAAATTTCAGAGTAGAGAATGTAAGAAGTTGTTCTTACACAAAAACTATTTTTATGTATGCCTAAATTAACAAAAAGGCCCGTGGCAAAAAAATGAAAAATCCAGCAAAAATAATTTCACAGATGTGCAAATTTTCCATGCATCTCTAATTATATTTCCCATAAAGTGATTATCATTTTTCATATTTAGATCAATACCATACCAAAAGTAAAAATAAAAAACAAAGAATATCTCTTGCTATCATTGAAAATAGTCATCTTGCTAAAATATCATTTATTTGGGGGTATACTGCATCATTATCAGTGATATAAGAATTCATTCTTTCTTCAAAGATTGTAACACAATATATTTTCAGTGCAGACTGTTTATTCAAAATTTGGAGACTTGGTTGGCTGTGATCCGTATGTAATACTGTTGCTGCCACTCTCCCTGGCATTTATTATTCCTGAAACACTTTCTGAAGTTTTCAAGTTATTATCACAGTATCACTCAACGTCATAGACTCCAGTCGTCTATGCCAACATTGACATTTCTTTTAAGGGCAATAAAAAGAGCAAGAGAAAACATTCAGAAGCCAAAAAGACCCTTCTTTTCTCCCTGAGAGGTTTACATCTCACGATTCTCACACAAAATTTGGTATAGACAGATACCTAAGCTCAGGAATGCCACAGAGATTTGAAGTGTACTTCCACTCACAGGCCAAATTAAATCTTTTTTTTTTTAAATAAACAGTTAATAATGTGCCATTATAAATTAAAGGCCTGTGTGAATCTGCACAGTTTTTTTTTAATGTTCAGCAAGGTAAGACTTTCTTATTTACCTCAAAATACTCCTCAAACAATATCCTTGAAATTCTATAAGTATAAAGTCCTTGAAGACAGGTGAGGCTATCATATAAAATAAAACACTGTGTTAATCTGTCTGCAAAAGACATTTAAAATTTGTAGAATATATCTTTTTATATCTATTTAAGTTTTATAAGTCTTAATCAGGAAGGATTTTCCTTTTATCTATGATTATACTTTTCCTATTATGTATTCAGACATAATTTTCTTTATGTTAATTGTGGCAATACTAGATAATAGTTTGGGAGATCTGAGCCTTGCTCATAACCATGTGAACTTGAAGCTGGATATTCAGTCCTAGTTAAGCCTTAAGATTGCTACAGGTTTTTGCTAGAAACTTTACTGTAACCAGGTGAGAGACTCTGAGCCTAAATCACTCAACTAAGCTGCTCTAGGAGACTGGAACTGCAGAAATTACATGAGATAATAAATACATTGCATTGCTAAGTTTTGAGGTAATTTGTTAAATAGCAACAAATAAGCCATAAAGACACAAAGTAAACAAAAGCCATTTGGGGGGCATTCTAGTTGAGTGTAAATAATATAGGACTTGAAGTTTGATAGCAGGGTGGCGCCTGTGTCTCAGTGGGTAGGGCACCAGCCCCACATACAGAAGGTGGTGGGTTCGAACCCAGCCCCAGACAAACTGCAACAAAAAGTGGCCAGGCATTGCGGTGGGCACCTATAGTGACAGCTACTTGGGAAGCTGAGGTAAGAGAATTGCCTAAGCCCAGGAGTTGGTGGTGGTTGTAAGCTGTGATGCCATGGCACTCTACCAAGGGTGACAGAGTAAGACTCTGTCTAAAAAAAAAAAAAAAAGATTGATAGCAGAATCTACTTTGTAACATCTGCAATTCATGGTGTATGGATATTGTTTAAAAGTTCTTATTTCAAACCCCAGCTTAAGTCATAAACAATATATTCTTTCTCTGTTTTTGTAACAAAGTCTCAAGTTTTTTTTTTGTAACAAAGTCTCAAATAATTTCACAGATGTGCAAATTTTCCATGCATCTCTAATTATATTTCCCATAAAGCTATTATCATTTTTCATATTTAGATCAATAATACCAAAAGTAAAAAAATAAAGAATGCCTCTTGTATTATTGAAAATAATCATCTTGCTAAAGTATCATTTATTTGGGGGTATACTGCTCCATTATCAGTGATGTAAGAATTCATTCTTTATCCAGTTCATCCAGCATCCATCCATGCATCCATCTGTCTTTCCATTGACCAAGTATAGTGACTTGGGCTAAGTTAACCCTACCTGAATATTAACAGTCAAGGTTATTCGACCTAAAATGTTCTTGCAGGACTGATTCTGTCTTAAAGAGTTTAACTTACTTCTTAATGTGCTATTCATTTTATACAATTTCAGGCAAAAAAAAAAAATAGAGAAAGCAGTTGAAGGTGGAAAAATGAGTTAACCAAGGAAGACAATGCAAAGATGATCTAATCAGTCTCTTTTGAGACAGGTATACTGTGTGACTTTCTGATAAAACAAGAGATTTTACCTGAACAAGATTACACCTTCATAAAACTGTTCCTGTTTGTACAATGCAAAACAATTTTAGATTTATTAATATGAAAAGTATAGCAATCAGTCTTAAATTGTTTTCTAGAGCATATTAAATCTTTCAGTTTTGCATTGCTACAAAACAAACCAACCCCCAACTTAACAGTTTAAAAGAACAATAATAATGTATATGTTATTCTCATGATTTTGCAATTAAGGCTGGTTTTTAATCTGGTTTTGTGGGGAGGAGTTATATGTTTTTGTCCATATAGTATCTCCCCACATCCAAGGTGGCTTTATCATTTGGGTTGGCCAGAACATCCGGGGATTGGTAGTCCTTCTTTCTTTCAGTATATAGACTGTTAATGTGGCTGGCTTTACACAGTCGTCTCTTGTGACGACTTACAAGAGAAGGAAGAAGAAATTGTCCATCTTCATACAGTCTAGACCTGAACCTGATGCAGCTTCATTTTAACTGAATTCTTTTGCACAAAGAAAACTACAATGCCAGACCAGATTCAAGGAGAGGGGTAACCAATCCTCCCTCTTAATGTGAGCAGAAGTTACATACAGGGAGCAAAGGAGCTGGTGGTAACCACCTTCAGACGACATCACTCAAGGCTACCTTCTAGCCACACAATTCACGATCCTCTCCTGCAAAAGATATCCTTTGTGTGTAGGTGCTGGGTACATTCCAGAACCTGAAAGCCTCAGCCCATTGTGGTATCAGGTGCAGACTTCAGGTACAGTGATCCACATTCTAAGTCACATCCAGAGACTACAATTCCTCAGAATCAGAGATGTATGGGGTAAAAGACAAGTTATCTTTCCTCCATGTGTCCAAGGTACAATAGTAACACTGTCTATTAGTTTCCAATTTCTGCTGTGAAAATGTAGCACAAACTTAATGAAATAAAGCAACACAAGTTTATTACCTTACTGTTTTAAAGAACAAAAACCAGAATCAGTTTCACTGGGCTACAGTAAAGGTCTTGGCAGGCTGGCTGTCTTTCCAGGGCTAGAGGAGAAAATCTATCCCCTTGTCTTTTCAGCTTTGAGAGGTAACGTGCATGTATTGGCTGATGGCCCTTTCTTCCAGCCAGCAGCATCAGAAATTCAAATCTCCTTTGTATATATACCTAGTAGAGGAATTGTAGGATTCAATGGCAGGTCTATTTTCAGATCTAAGTGCTCTCCAGGCATCTTTCCAAAAGGAATGTATTAGTTTGCATTCCCACCAGCAGTGTAGAAGTGTTCCCTTTTCTCCACATCCACGCCAGCATCTCTGGTTTTGGGATTTTGTGATGTGGGCTAATCTTACTGCAGTTAGATGATATCTCAAAGTAGTTTTGATTTGCATTTCTCTGATGATTAAAGATTATGAGCATTTTTTCGTATGTCTGTAGTCCATGTGCCTGTCTTCTTCAGAGAAGTTTCTGTTCAGGTCCCTTGCCCACCCTGAGATGGGATCACTTGTTCTTTTCTTGTTAGTATCTTTGAGTTCTCTGTGGATTCTGGTTATTAAACCTTTGTTGGAGATATAACCTGCAAATATCTTCTCCCATTCTGAGGGCTGTCTGTTTGCTTTACTTACTGTGTTCTTGGCTGTGCAAAAGCTTTTTAGTTTGATCAGGTCCCAGTAGTGTATTTTTGATGCTGCTTCAATTGCTTGGTGGGTCCTCCTCATAAAATATTTGCTCAGGATGATTTCTTCAAGAGTTTTCCCTGTACTTTCTTCTAATATTTTTATAGTTTCGTGTTTTAAGTTTAAATCTTTATTTTAAATCCAGTGAGCATCTATCTTAGTTAATGGTAAGAGGTGTGGGTCTAGTTTCAGTCTTCTACAGGTCACCAGCCAGTTCACCCAGCACCATTTGTTAAATAGGGAATCTTTTCCCCACTGGATGTTTTTAATTGGCTCGTCAAAGATCAAATAACAGTAAGTAGCTGGGTTCATCTCTTGGTTCTCTATTCTGTTCCATACATCTACCTCTCTGTTTTTGTGCCAGTACCATGCTGTTTTGATCACTATTGATTTATAGTACAGTCTGAGGTCTGGTAGTGTGATTCCTCCTGTTTGTTTTTATTTCTGAGTAATGTCTTGGCTATTCAAAGTTTTTTTCTGATTCCATATAAAACAATTCCATAGAAATGATTTTCTGTATATAACTTGGGTTGGAAGCTAGTCTATAGTTACAAAGGAGGCTGGATCTTGTCTTTCTAACTTCTTTTCCCTCAATCTGGGCCTGTTTGCTTAGTCATCATTTAGTCTCTGTGGGACTGGGGACCCAAAGTTCGTGCCAGACTTCCCAAAAGCCCATTAGGCAGTGTCCTCTGACAACAAATTCCACCTGCACACAGTTTTCCCACAATGGTGGTACCCCACCTACAGCCTGGCTGGTGGGAGACCTCTACCCCTTGGCTCAATCTAGGTTGCCCCATGCTGTTTGAGTCTACTTGCTGCTTCAGCAAGCAGCCCTTTCCAGTCTCCAACCCTGTGAGAGAGCTGACCAAGTGGCTGGCCTCTGTCTATACCACGTACCTGCCCTACATTCAATTTTCCTTAGCTCCAGACCTCCTTGTTGGCTCTTGAAGTCTCCTGTTGCTTTACCGTGCCCCTGGAATAATGTTTCTGTGCATATTCCCCCAACTAGAGGTGGCTGAAGTCCAGTTTCCCCTGTATCAACATGAGTAGCTGGCAAGGAGATATCTCTAGTCTGCCATCTTGCTCTGTCCCCTGCTGAACATAAGTACTTTTAAATCAAAGACTTTCTAAAATGAAGCATAGGCCATAGAACTGTTGATAATTTGCTTATGAACAAATGTTTTTCTTTAATATTTTAAGTTCTGTTTTCATGCTAAATAATGCTTTTAAAGGATCCAGTCAGAAATCCTCCTAAGCAGAGTGATGTAGGCATATGTGAGGCCATTAAAGAATGTTTGTCATTTTACACAATACGGATAAATCAACATGCAACAAAGCTTCCAGGAGAATGATACTCATTCCCTGCACTGGGAGAACAGAAATGCAGTTAATTATTGTAACTCTGTAGAGGTTTTTTTTCCTAATTCATTCTGTTATAGCAGTGTAAGGGTTTTAGGGGTAAGTAGATGTACCAATCTCCAGAACTGGGTAGCAGTCCTCTCAATCTTATGCTTGTGGTGAATTCCTAAGGTTTAAAATATTCCCTGGGAGTAATGCAGCAGTGGGGAAGGTTTGTATTCCTTACTAAAAAGCAGTAACTTATGCAGCAGAGTCCTCTATTGTTTCAATTTTATATCTAAGGTATATTTATCTCAGTGAATTCTGGGCTAAACGATTTTTCCATTTCTCACTTAATATAAAAAGTAAGGATTATAGTATTGGTCAACCCTTTCAGAAGGGAAAACAATAAAATAGATAAATTTGTCATATATTAGGTAGGCTATTAATTTAGATAAAAGATATAGCACAAGCAATTCTAAAACTTTTCCATTTTTTGCCACTGATAGGTTGCTTAAAATGTGCTCAGAAACATATTTTAAACGTAAAGCAACTTGTATTAAGATGTGAGTTAGTTCAAATGACTTTCAGGGGTCAATCACTTTACATTGGATCTCAAATTTGCTGTGATAAAAAATCTACATATAATGGAAAAATTTAATCATTAATACAGATATTCTTTAACTGTATAAATCGATTCAATGGTCATTGAGTATTCTCTCTATGCCAGCACATTGAGGATAATTGAAATAGAGAAAACTTGGGGCCTAATCTTAGGCATTATTATTTAAGTACACAAGACAGATAAATCTTACTTGAAGGAAAGAATTCTAGGAAAGCCTTTTGGTTTTTAAAATAAGGGATTCAAGGACAGAAGAAAGCTTTTAGATAAACAGACTTTTGTTGGCTTTATGGCTACCAGAGAGGAATGGGAATTTTGCTCAATGCTCCTATGATACATTAGTTGGATTTAAGTAGCCTAACAACGTATGAAGTTAGCTGCCCCCAAATACTGGGTAGTAATTCTGATCAATCCAATAGCTAGCAATGTTACAGAGGTTCTTTAGTGTTATGTGATGGTTTTATCTTTTGTGAACCATTGTCGGCTTTTCTCTGGGGCCAATATAGCCTGGCAAGGATGGGATATAGTGACCTAAATCCTGTGCGTAAATGTGAGGTAAAGAAATGCTTTTTAAAAAATCCAAATGAGGTCTTATACAGTGGTTCATGTCTATAATCCCAGTATTGTAGGAGGGTAAGGCAGGAGGATCACTTGAGACCAGAATTCGAGGCTAACCTGGCAACATAATGAGACATTAAGTCTTTTATATCCAGCTGTTTGTCTATCCATTATCTATCTATCTACCATGTATCAATCAAGGAAATGGGCATGGCATATGCCTGTAGTTTCAGCTACTTGAGAGCCTGTGGTGGAAGAATTGCCACAGCCCAGTTATTGGAGGTTCCAGAGAGCTTCAATCATGCCATTGCATTCTGCTTAGGCAACAGCACTAGATTTTGTCTCTAAAAGGTTAAAACAAAACAAAACAAACAAACAAACAAAACCCCAATTAAATGCAAAGTAGTTTACTTTCACAATTTCTGGAGGAAGAAGTCAACTGATTTCTGAAACTACCAAATCTGCTTAGTTATTCTTTTGATTTTTGGTTTTCTTCCTGCTTTAGATAACTATGTTAAATAATATGAAACATCTCTAAGCATCTGGATATTAAAATGAGAACGAAAGGAAGTTTTTCATATCTTTCTTCATGTCTTCCACTTAGCACAGTGCCTGACCCATAGCAATGCTAGTAAATGCTGAATGATTAGATGAATGAATGAGTGAATGAATGAAGCTTGGTTTGATCTGAGCCCTTCTAAATTCCATATATAATTAAGATTTTGTTTTTCTTTTCCTTATAGGAAGAAAAGACCAATGAACGTACAAATGGAAGTTCTCTTTGTATGCTAACTTTTTAATTAATTAAAAATCAACATGATTCCTTATTTCCCTCAGTAGTTTAAGCCATTGCTGGCATATAAGAGTTTTAATGACTTGTACAAATGGATGAATACTCTACTGAGAGTGGACATTTTTACCATTTCCATTTTTTTATACTCTGAATCTGGCCTTATTATCTTTATTAAAGTCTCTTATTTTCCATGAAGTCTCATGTCATCTCATTCTTTAAAACAGTGGTTTTTCTTCCTTTGAACATTGATGTATACCATCTTTACAACTATCAGACTTTACACATTTTATTGACATCTAGAAATGACAATGATTTACCTTTATCTGCTTCTAGGAATCTATGAAAAAGGCAGATTAAAAATAATTAGGAAAACTTTTTTAGAAGATACTCATTGTATTATCCTTTTAAAGATTGAAGCTGCTTCAACAGCTTAAGGGTACAGAGTTAGGTCAAATTTCCTCCAAACATTCACATCCAAAGACTCTGAGCTGCTACTAGCAATGAAAATAATTTTATGGTTGGGGGTCACCACAACATGAGGAACTGTATTAAAGGGTTACAGCATTAGGAAGGTTGAGAACCACTGTCCTAGAGGAAAGGATATTATT
Source organism: Galagoides demidoff (assembly GCA_963574575.1). NCBI lineage: Eukaryota > Metazoa > Chordata > Mammalia > Primates > Galagidae > Galagoides > Galagoides demidoff. The sequence continues at coordinate 10,563 of CAUYQV010074680.1, forward strand.
TTAAAAATGTCCTCAGACCTACCTAACTTTTTAGAGCAGTTGGCGTTGTGGGAGAGAAGTGCTGCTTACTTTCACCAACCCTCTGTATTCTAGCTTCTAGACACTTATATATTAAAAACAAATCTGTTATATTCTTGGGTGGATTCTTGCTGCTTATATTGTAAACTGAAGTATCATTCTTTTTATCCTTCCTAAACCAAGGATAACCAAGATAACTGATGTCTTTACCAGAAAACTACTGTCAACTTTTATAGCATATTTTTCTTTCTTAAAAATTATAGTCTGCCTCACTGGGCACTTTGCTATATTAGCATAAAAAATGGAAACAATACAAAGGTCCCCCAAATAGACTAATAACTGTGTAAACTGGTTGGTATACTTATTCAATTTGGATATTATAGAGGCATTAAAATTAAGGAATGAAAATTATATAATGTTATTAAAAATGCTTAAGAGTTAGTAAGTGATAGAACTGGAGGCAATTCATTTTTTTTATGTGTACACACACACACACACAATGTATATGTAGGGTGGACATATAGTTCATGTGCAATTTAAAGTAGTTTATAGTTTAACATAGTAAATTGCACACAAACTTTATGTCCCACCTGTAACTATATATATTTCATTATGTATATAATCTAGGATATATTATATAACCACTTTGCTATGCCTTTACTTTTTGGAAGACTATAAAGTCCATTACTAGAAAGTCTTGGATGATTGAACGAACACACAATGTCCAGAAAATAGTGTAATACCATTCTTGAATTTTCACTTATGTCACTTTTAGGTCCATTAGAAGTCCACTTGGATCTGGATCAAGAAGTCCCTTCTGTCTGGGGCTGTACTCTTCTCCCTCTCTCTTAGTGTTCCTTTGTGTCTGCTCTGTGGGTATTCCCTCAGGGATGGATTTCTCTTTCCCCCTGTTTGGGCACTTAGATTCCATTTAATTTTTTTCCCTGATAAAGCTCGTGCATGAGTGTGTACATGTGCAAATGATATATCTCAGTCCCGCCTCATGGATAACAATCCAGAGGACAAATAAACCTTGCAAATACCAAGAGAATCACCCTCATAGAATGCAATTGTACTCTCTGTTCCACTTCAATTTTGCTAATGTGGTCTGAGTGTCTAATGATACGGCCACTTGCTTTTCTCTAGAACTGAACAAGACAGGAAGGAAACTCTATCTTCCCATATTTAGAGGAGATGGGACTAGAAAGAAATCTTATCCAAATATTTATGGTACTTTTAATAGAGTGGCAAATTGCATTTAATACTTTCCATTTAAAACTTCCAAAATATATTTATGGGTTTTACTACTTTTACATTAAAAAATATGTAACAGAGATTATGGGAACCTGGAGTATAAAAAGACTTTTTATTTCATTGGTGAGAAGTTGAGGTCCAGGTCAATTACATGAGGTATCCAAGATTAAGCAACTTGTGAGTGGCAGACCCAGAACTAACATCTAAATTTCCCAGAGAGGAAGCAATCCTGTAGCAGCCAAGTAAGCACTGATCATAAGCCTACATTCTTAATGTATCTCTACCATCTTCTAGTCTATTCCATAGAACTTTTTCCCTCTCTGTGCCTCAGTTTTCTCATTCATAGAGTGGGGCTAACCAGTTGGGTTATGGTTTCCATGTGGTTTACCCAGGGCAGCACATGAAAAGTGTCTAGTAGAGATGTTGCCCTGTAATGGGTAATGAATCAATGCTATTTCACTTCCTTACCTAGTGTTCTGACTCCTGGTGCAGAGCCTCATCAATATACTAGCAAGCATTTTTCTCTTGAATTACTATAATATATTATGCTTTGTCAAACTTAGATATCATTCTTGAACTTGTAGGCTGAATTGTATCCCCTCAAAAGCCATGGTGAAACCCTAATACCCAGTACCTCAAATTGTGACATAGTGTTACAACCTTTAAAGGATGATTGAGTTAAATGAAGCTGTTCAGATAGGCTCTAATCCAATCTGGTGTCCATGTAAAAAGAGGAAATTTGGTCACATAGAGAGACACCAGGGTAATGTGCATGAAGAAAAGACCATGTGAGGCCACAATGAGAAGGTGGCCATCTGGAAGGCAAGGGAGAGGCCTCAAGAGAAAGCAAACCCACAGAAACCCTTATCTTGGACCTTTAGTTTCCTGAACTGTGAGAAAATAAATTTCTGTTGTTGAAGTTACCTGGTCAGTGGTATTTTGCTATGGCATCCAGAGCAAGCTAATATACCTTCCATCTTTAAATACAACATTGGTTCTCAACCTGTGGGTCATGATCCGTAGGACCTGTATTAAAGGACCACAGCATTAGGAAGGTTGAGAACCACTGAAATAGAAGGTAAGGTACTTAAGGGAAAACATTGCATTATACTCATCTGTAATGATGGCAAACAGTCATGGAGACTTTACCTCTTACATGTTTACAAGGAGACTTTACCTCCTACACGTTTACATGTTCCTTATTTAGCTGGAACACATTCTTCTTAGAAAAGTATCTCAAGAATGGAAGAAAAAGTATCCAATGTACTCAGTCTTACTATGAAACCAATTTATAGTTTTCTTATGAAAGCTATGATACAATTATAGCCCAAGAAGAAGGGGAAAGGTGAAAGGGAGGGGAGGGGAGGAGGGAAGACGGTTAGAGGGAGAGTAGTTGCTGGCACCACACCTACAGTGTATCTTACAAGGGTACATGTGAAATTTACAAAATGTAGAATATAAATGTCTTAACACAATAACTAAGAAAATGCCATGGAGGCTATGTTGACCAGTTTGATGAAAGCATTTCAGATAGTGTGTAAAATTAGCACATTGTACCCCATAATTGCATTAATGTACACAGCTATGATTTAATAAAACAAGAAAAAAAATAAAACTTTTCATTTAGAATAAAATTGATTTTCATTAAGAATAAAACTTTTGTTTTACTTTGCTTTTAAATCTCCTAGGGAGGCCCAGCTATTGAGGTTACTGGCAATCATAATGTAATAATAAAGATTATCCGTGATTTTTTTTCTTTTGCAAATTGTGACTAGATTTGTCCTTTTTATAAAGTCATAGGAGTAAATGCAATTAGAGCTGAAAAGATTATTTCTTATTGCCTGTCCAGACATAGGAAGAGAGAATTAAATCTTCAAATGCAATTTCTGAAATTAAGATTAATGACCAGGAATGTATGATTCCCTCATATGTTGATGACCTCATGTTGTTTGAGACTAAACATGGGGGTTTATCACTATCTTTGTATAAATGAATGTGATTGAGTTATTTTAAATGTAGTCAGGATACAAGATTAACTTCTCTGCATTGGAAGTTTGCCTTATGTTTTTCAGAGGATCAAAAAAAGGAACAGTAAAAGAGAAAGTCAAAGGATTTTTCAGGCAGCTTTAAAAAATTACATTTGATTCTCATTTCTTGAATTATGGGAAATGTGGCAGAAAATGAGTTATCTTAATTTATGGAAAGGATACCAGGAGATAAAAAAATTTTTTTTAGAGCTTTTAATGTTTGCCCAGTCTAAAAGCTCAAAAGCAAATTTAGTGATAAATGAGAACTGCCCTACCAGTAGGCTGTCCAGTTTGTTACTAGGAAAAATGCAGGAAATAGTGTTTCAGGACTTGAGGGAGCTGCTTCTTTTAGAGCAGACATGCTCTTTGCCCGTCCCCTCAGCAGTGCAGACACATGTACACGCGTACGCAAGGATTTTTTCCTTATATCTCATTGTTACCATATCATGCTGCATAACTTTTGAATGTTACTTAAAACTTCTGAGCCTTATCACAGATCTATAAATAAAAGATATTAGAATAGATCACCTCCAACTCTAGCATTCCACAATTTATTCTACTCAGGTGTATGAATAAAGGGGCAAACGTGGTATCACTTAGGGTGGCTGCTGGTCCTGCTGGTTCTGCTGTCTCCTAAAGTCAGGCACTGCAGAAGCAGCACTGACCAGCTCATGGGTTCAGAAACCCATCTATGCTTCAAGAAGACAGGAAGTCTATTTATTGGTGATTTTCCTAAGACTAGAAAAGTGCCTGAAACACGGAAGACATTCAGTACCTTTCTCTAATGAAGGAATGGATTATTTCCAATGCTGTTTTGGATCTGTATGAGCTGTTATGGTGTTGCCTGCTTGTATTTTTTAAGGTCATGTTGACATATGTCACCTCAATAATATTTGATCAGAGAGCTAGAGAATTGGAGAAACATAATCACCTGTTGCTGCTAAACTAGACCATGTGATCTGAGATATCAGCAACATTTTACAGAATCTTTTACTCTTTTCCATATATAGAACACCAAACTTTGTCTTGTCTTTTTCTTTCTTTCTTTCTTTTTTTTTTTTGAGACGGAGCCTCAAGCTATCCCCCTGGGTAGAGTGCTATGGCATCACAGCTCATAGCAACCTCCAACTCCTGGGCTCAAGCGAGTCTCCTGCCTCCACCTCCCAAGTAGCTGGGACCACAGGCGCC
>CAUYQV010074685.1:0-25789 GCA_963574575.1 Galagoides demidoff
TCGTGTTGACCCTGTCCCCGTTTTGTGTTGTTTTTAACACCCGCGTGGGCCGTGTCGGTGGTTTGTTGTTTTTTTACAAACGGCGTGTCCCATGTCCTTGTTGACGGTGGTGTATAACACACGCGAGGCCCCAGTCCCTGCGTACTGTGGTGTATAACACACGCGAGGGCCCAGTCCCTGTGTACTGTGGTGTATAACACATGTAGCTTTTTGTTGCAGTTGTCATTGTTGGCCCAGGACGGGTTCAAACCTGCCAACCTTGGTGTATGTGGCTGGCGCCCTACCTCCTGAGCTACGGGTGCCGCCAGCATGAAGATTTTTTAAAAAATCTTTTAAATATCTAATGGTATTGATTATTTGGAATTGAATTTCGTTGTGGCCTAGTTTGTGATCAGTTTTTATAAATATTTCAGAGTGTTGGGAAAATACGTCTTCTTTGTGCATAGACTTTGATTTCGCAGAGGCAGATGCGGGCCCTAAACCGTGTGTGTTGTTTGTCCTCATGATTGGTTAACACGTGTTAATCACATTAATTGCTGGTCTTCTCTGTCTCTCTGTGTTTTGAGACAGAGTCTCACTCTGTTGCCCAGGCTAGAATACCTTGGTGTCAGCCCAGCTCACAGCAACCTCAAACTCCTGGGCTCAAGCAATCCTTCCTGCCTGGGTTGTGGGGCTACAGGTGCCTGCCACCACGCCCTGCTAGTTTTTTTTATTTTTAGTAGAAATGGGGTCTTGCTCTTGCTAAGGTTGGTTTTGAACTCCTAAGCTTAAGCTTTTTTCCCCAGGCTCCTAGGGTGCTAGAGTTACAAGTATGAGCCACTGTGCCTGGCCTTTATCTTTAAAAAATTCAAATAGTTATATTCTCTGCTTGTCACATAAGTTGTGGGGTGCCTTCCTTAGGTGCTTTTCATTTTTTTTGGAGGGAGCTTTTTTTCAATGCTAAGGAAATACATATTTGAAATCTGGGCATCTCTCCAGACTTTGAAGTTGCATCGAAAGGAAAGCCTTTTCTTATTGTGCTAATGGACTCAAATGATTCATTCTAGAATAAATATGAGAATCAGATGGTAATGGACCCAGATGATACGTTCTAGAATAAATATGGGAAGCAGATTGTAATGGACTCAGACAATACATTCTAGAATAAACATGGGAATTGGATTGTAATGGACACAGACAATACGTTCTAGAATGAAGGTGGGAATCAGGTTGCTTTCAGTGTTTTTCATTATCCTGACTTATTTGCACTCCTTTCAAGAGGAAATACAAACTTTGTTAATAGTAAGATATTAGGTCTGCCAGCACTTCCCCCCTCTTTTCAGGTTTATGAAGGTTTTGAAAAACACCAACAATGCGGTTTTATTACAGTTTCTTATGTTTTAAAAAGACTTGCTTTCTAGACCATTATAAACAAAGATACTTTAAAGTAATGGCCACAGTTTCAAACTTGGTCCCTTTTCTTTGAATCATTGATACATATTTCTCCCTCCTGACTTTTGTCTTCCCTTCGTTTCTCTTTTTCCTTTTACATCTGTTCTAATTGAACACAGTTTCAGGTGCTTTTCCTCTTCATGTGAATTCTTTATTTTGTAATAGATTCTCTTGGTGTACTGCTTTTTCAGATTTCTCTTAGTTCATTTAAAGTTTCTGTGTTTCTGTTCTTTTCCACTTTCTTGGCCATGTGAGCTGTGCCTTGTTCTGGGAGTTCTGGTTTTTGGGGGTTTTTTTGAGATAGCGTCTCACTGTGTCGCCCTTGGTAAAGTGCTGTGGCATCACAGCTCACAACTTCAAACTCTTGGGCTTAAGCAATTCTCTTGTCTTAGCCTCCCAAGTAGCTGAGACTACAGGCGCCCACTACAACACCCAGCTTTTTTTTTTTTTTGGCTGTAGTTGTCATTGTTGTTTGGCAGGCCTGGGCTGATTCAAACCCGCCAGCTCCGGTGTACGTGGCTGGCGCCCTAGCTGCTGAGCCTGTTGTGGGAGTTCTGGAGGTGTGCGGGCGGTGTGTCCTGATGAGGGGGTGGGTGCACAGTGAACCTGACCTGCACGTGTATTGTCAGCGCCCTTCTGACAAGTCGTAGCAGGCAAATGTTGATAGAGATTGTGGGTGACTATCTGAAACATTTGGGAATAGAAGAGCTTGTACCTTGAAATGCCTCTTAAGGAAGGCTGGGTGCAGTGCCTATAATCCTAGTACTCTGGGGGGCTGAGACTGGTGGATTGCCTAAGCTCAGGAGTTTGAGACCAGCCTGAGCAAGAGCAAGACCCCATTTCTTTTCTTTTTTTTGGCCAGGGCTGGGTTTGAACCTGCCACCCTCAGTATATGGGGTCAGCACCCTACTCCTTGAGCCACAAGGTGCCGTCTGAGACCCCATTTCTTAAAAGAAAACTAGCTGGGCATTGTGTCAGGCACCTGTAGTCCCAGCTACTCTGGAAGCTGAGCCCAGAGGGTCGCTCGAGCCCTGCATTGTTGGTGTTTTTTCAAAACCTTCATAAACCTAAAGAGTTGGAGGTTGCTCTGAGCTATGATGCCAGGGCACTCTACCAGGGGCAAAAAAAATGAGACCTTGTTTCAGAAAAAAACAAAATAAGAAATATCTCTTGATGGATAAAATGACCTTCTCATGAACATGTTATATCTTATTTAAATACGTAGCAAGAATATTTAGCTAAATTGTATGGGGTTTCAGTCTTTGATCTGAAAAGACCTTGTAATTAATTTTTTGGTAGGTAGGTGGTGCAATTTCATAACAAATATTCTAACCTTTTTAGAAAAACATTCAGCATCTTTCCTTAACTGAAGTTGTACACCTGATTGAAGTGTTTTTAGTTTGGCTATTTTTGGTTCTAGTATGATTAGATGTTTCCTTTGCTAGGAATATTGTTTTTATTGAAAATGCTGTGAAAGAAATAAAAGAGGACACATACTATGATATTTCTTCATTGGTAAAACTTTAATATAAAGTTAGGTTGGAACCACTGAAATTGATTGTAAACAGGATGGGCTATGATGGGCTTTTGTTTGTTTCTAGGGAGTTTTGTTTTTGTTTTTGAGGAAATAAGGTGGTAGTTTTATATTCCCAAATCAAATCTCTGAATATACTAGTTTCCAACATATAGGGTAAGGATTTTAAGTTTTAGATATAAAATTGTCACTGCCACATTATCTTATAAAAATCAGACACTAACAATATCACTTAAAAATATTTATAGTACTTTACCTCGCCAAAATAAAAAATCTGTACACATATACATGAGAGAAGAAAATTTGATTATAAAAATATGATTAGCTGTATTGTCGCAAATATTTCCAAATTGAATAGTCATGTTGTGATTACTCAGTGAATGAAAATGTGATGAATAAAGATTCAAGTTTTATTCAAAATGTCAGATTGAAATTCGTATCAGACTATATTCTTCAGTCTTGTAAATTTTAATTGTGACCTGACAGGTCATTTCTGAGCTTAATCCCATCAATATTCTGTGCTTTGCATTGAAATGTCTTTAATCTGATCTTGACAGCCTATGTGGATGTCAGCTCAGTTACTAAGCTGTGGAGACCTTGGTTTTAATTTTATTTATTTATTTATGTATTTATTTTTTTTGAGACATAGTCTCACTTTCTTGCCCCTGGTAAAGTGATAGGTCACAGCAACCTCAAAAGTGATCCTCTTGCCTCAGCCTCCTGAGTAGCTGGGACTATAAGCACCCACTACAACCCTGGCTATTTTTTTTAGAGATGGGGGTCTTGCTCTTGCTCAGGCTTCTCTAACCTGTGAGCTCATGCGATCCTCCCGCTTTGGCCTCCCAGAGTGCTGGGCTTATAGGTGTGAGCCCCCTCACCCGGCCTAGACCCTGGGTTATAAACACTGCAGCAGCTGTTAAGGGTTGAGGGAGATTTTATATTAATTAGCCACAGGGTGAAATCAGTTGTTAAGGAAGAGAATTCAAACTGACTTTAATCAAATTACTATAATAAATGGTAAAGTTCAGTGGAGGAAAGTGCAGGAGGGTGTCTGGAAACAGTAAGTAATGAAAGAAAAGGCGCTTCGTGAGTTACAGAAGCTGCAGCCACCGGGTGATGGAGACCAAGGATGTGTTGTCCCTCCTTACAGAGTAGTTCATGTGTTGGAATTCAGGACTTAAAAGGGATGGCTTAGAAGTTAAGCCTGGGCCTTTGGGACAAGGTTGGCTTGGCCCTGGGTCTCCTCGGCCCTGTGCTTTCCCAGAGTGACCACAGGCTGTGGCTGAGATGGTGGGACACGGAGAGCCTGCACTGAGCCCTCTTGGTGCCAGGCTTCACACTGCTGGTTCCCTTCACCCTCCCTCCTGGCTGAGGAAATTGAGGCTTAGAAGCATCTAATAAGGTGCCTGAGGCCTTGCACTCCAGAGCCCAGATAAAAACACAGCACTTAACCCAGGCTCCAAGCACAGGCTCAGGCCGTAGGAGGGCACAGCATGTGGGGCTGGAGCCGCCACAGGCCTCAGCACTGTGTGACCAGCTGTCTCAGCCTGGGCAGCACAGTGAACTTCCTGCCTTTACATAGAACAGCTTGTTTCCAGAATTGTTTTCCTGAAATCCACATGTCTTTGGAAATTTATTCACGGTAACTTTAAGCAAATTCTTAGTTATTTTCATCCTTTCTAAAACATAGTCATCCTGCCCCGTGTCTTCAGTGAGAAGGATGTTTATTTTTCTAGTTCCTATCTCTTTATTATTCCTCTGTTTCTGCCTTGAAAAGCAGCTTCCAGGAAAGAGCTATTGCTAGAGGAACAGGACATGGCTGAATGAATTAGCTTTTATGGAATTTTTAATTTAGTGTAGGTAAAACAGGCTCAGGAGGGCTGAGATGGTCAAAATAATGGTACAACTTTATTACTCTCCTCCGGGGTATGGATTAGAAAGGGATATTGTAAAGAAAAACTAAAATTCTTGGCACTAAAAGCTTTGATATCCTATTTATAGGAATGAATGTGTAATTTTTCATATTGGAATATTATCAAGGTTTTTCTGATTGAAATCTCCAGTTTCTTCCAACCGGTGGATACCACCCCTCCCGCCAGGAGACCCCTTAAGACTTGAAAATACTCGTAGTACTTGCTGCAGGACCCAGGATTGACACCACTTACTGGAGGGCTTGTTTTACCAGGGTTTACTCTTTGCAAGGTTAAATTTTCAGGAATATTCAGAGGGACTTTACCTAACGAATGCAATTAAAAAAAAAAAGATACAAACAAATTTTTTTTTAGGAATATTCTTTTTTCTTTTTTCTTTCTTTTTTTTTTTTTTTTTTTTTCAGTTTTTGCCCGGGGCTGGGTTTGAACCTGCCACTTCCAGCATATGGGGCCAGCGCCCTACTCCTTTGAGCCACAGGCACCGCCCATTCAGGAATATTCTTAAATCCCTTAAAGAATTAAAAGATATTAAAGTGGAAATGTGTTTATTTTGTACATTAAGTGATTAATAATTTATAAATAAAACACACTGTATCTTAATACTCTTAACTTGGTGCTCCACGTTACAAACATGATATAGTTTAAAAATTTAGTTTTTAAAACTCAGGAGTAATTTCTGTATATTAATGTTGGTGTTAATACACATGTAACTATGTTGGTACTGACTAGGTTTCTAGGTAGCTTAATATTCTTACTGTACTGCAGGTAGAGTTCATCTGCAATAGAAAAGGATGGAAAGTAATGCTGTCATAGTGAGAACTAGACGAAGCAAATACTTTTAACAACTTTAAAGGCATCTTTTTTTTTTTTTTTTGAGGAGTCTCACTTTGTTGCCCTCTGTAGAGTGCTGTAATGTCACAGCTCACAGTAACCTCAAACTCCTGGGCTCAAGGTATTCTCTTGCCTCAGCCTTCCAAGTAGCTGGGACTATAGGCAACTGCCACAATACATGGTTAGTTTTTTTTTTTTTCTTTTTTGAGACAGAGTCTCACTGTTGCTTAGGCTGGTCTTGAACTTCTGCACTCCAGTAATTCACCCACCTCTGCTTCACAGAGTGGTAGGATTACAAACATGAGCCCCCATGCCCAGCCTAAAGGCAGCTTTTTAAGAAAGTAGATTTGGAAGCAGGCAATTTAAAGTTGTGAAAGACACTTTTGGAACTTTCAGGCACTTCTGAGATTAAAGATAGTGTTATTTTATGTCAAATTTAACTTAAAAATAGAGCATATTTCATTCTCCTCAATAGAGGGTCTTTCTAGCCTGCTTCTCTTTGGCACAGAAGTACCAAGTCCAGAATGGCATGGACATTCAGTTATCGTGCTTGGTTAGTCTCTTTGAGTCTGAGACAGCTGGTTGCTCTTAACTTTCTTGGTCTTGGCAGTTTTGAAGACTGTGAGCTGGTTATTTTGCAGAATATCCCTCAGTCTGAGTTTGTCTGAGGTTAGCTTGTGATCAGAGTCAGGTTTTGCACTTGGGTAGGAGACTTCCAGAAATGAGGCCGAGCCCCTCTCCTGCATCTGCCCATAACTGCCGGTGTGCACCTTAGTCTCTCCACGAAGGTGCTCTCCGCCAGCCTCTTCACTGTCAGGTCACTCCTTTCTCCCAGTTATGACTGGTATTTTGTGGGGAAGTTCTTAGAAATCATCACTGATTTTATTCGTTTATGTCAGTTCATGATTTTCACTTTTATTCAGTGGGTTATAAACTCTTACTGTCAAGATTTTCATGCTCAGATTGCCTCGGATTTGGCTCTGAGAGCTCCTTGCAGCTGGCACTGAGTCCTTTCACCCTGCTTCTCACTCTCCAACTCTGCCAGGCTTTCTGGGTCACCTTGGCCTTCCCTGCCCCGAGTTAGCCATTCCTCCTGGTTCCTTTGGTGGAGAGTAGAACTCTGCCCTTGCAATGTTGTAGCTCTCATGTCCTCAGTGGGCAGTGCTGGCGTGGGGGAAGGGTGGGCATGTGTGACCATCTGCATCTGCTGTGCTGACACTCCTGTCCAGTGGGCTGTGCTGCACAGGGCTCGTGCTGCTTCTCTCCCTTGCTGTACTTGTAACTCCCGTCTCCAACAGTGAGAAACTGGCTCTCGGTGCTCCTTAACATGCTTCTTGACAATTTGGTTCTCATCCCCACCCCCCACCCCCGTGTGTGTGTGTGGGGGGGTGTAGGCAGTCTCCCACCTGCGCTACCCCTCATCTGTATGGATGCCTGTTTCACCCACCCCATTCCCTATCCTGTCATCTGGAGGGATCTTGGGCCACTGTTTCCCTGCATAGATGTCTTCCTGACCTTGTCCCTGTGGCCCCATGGATGCCCTCTCTGCCCTGAGCTGGGCTGGTGCTTCTTTTGCAGCTTCTCCCCACTCCCCCAGACATCCTCCCCTCTGGGCATCTCCCCCCCCCCACCATGGATATCCTCCCCTCTGGGCTCCCCCCCTCACAGACATCATCCCCTTTGGGATCTGCCCCCATGGACATCCTCCCCTCTGGGCTCCCTCCAACACTGACATCCTCCCCTGTGGGCTTCCCCCCCCCAAAGACATCTTCCCTTCTGGGATTGCACCCCCATGGACATGCTCCCCTTTGGGCTCTCCCTTGCCCATGGACATCATCCCTTCTGGACTCTCCCCCCATGGATCCTCCCCTCTGGGATCCCCTCCATGGACATCTTCCTCTCTGAGCTCCCGCCATGGATATTCTCTCTTCTGGGCTACCCCCATGGACATCCTCCCCTCTGGACTCTCCCCAGCCATGGACATCCTCCCCTCTGGGCCCTCCCCCTACCTGTGGACATCGTCCCTTCTGGGCTCTCCCCACCATGAACATCCTCCCCTCTGGGCTCCCCCCCATTGACATCCTCCCCTGTGGGTTCCCCCCCATGGACATCCTCCCCTCTGGGCTCCCCCCCATGGACATCCTCCCCTCTGAGCCTCCCCACCATGGACATCCTCCCCTCTGGGCTCCCCCCCAGGGACATCCTCCCCTGTGGGTTCCCCCCCTTCAAATGTTGCCTTGCATTGCCCACCTCCAGGTTTTAGGAGTGAATGGTTCAGGAGGGAAGGCGGAGAGGGAAAACCATTTACTAACTTTCTCCTGGAACAGGGGTCATGTAAGATGAAGACAGGTGTCTTTCCCTTTCATGGCTAGCAAGATGAACTCCATAGCTAATTGAACAGAAGTTAGAGGAGGAAGGGGGAAATGGAAGGGAAGGAATGATAAAATCCAAGGAAGGTCTTGGCAGAGAGAAAAAAATGAAGCCATATGGCATTCAGGGGAAGCCCGTGCTTCAGAGAGGAAAAGGAGTGGGCCAGCAGGTTTGTGGCCTCTGGTGAGCCCTGCTGACTACAGGTGCCGCTTTGAGCTGGTCCCGGTGCAGCTGCAGCACAGGCCGCTGAGCAGAGAGCAGCGCCCATCTCTCACCGTGCGGTTCCCACCACTGCAGATTCTGAGGAGAGAGGGATAAGAATGAAGCTTAATAGCTTTCTGACCTAAATTTAATGTGGCATTAAGAATAAAAGTATGTTTCTTTAGAAGTGCTTTGGTCCTTCTCATGAACAGTGAGAACTGTAACTTTGTATGAATCTTCACTTAAAAGGGGCTTTGTGTTCCAGGTAAAAAGGGAATTCACAATATTGGCAACATTGTTGAAATTAAGGGTTTTCTTTTTTAAAACAAAAACAATCTGGCTCAGCACCCGTAGCTCACTGAGTAGGGTGCCGGCCACATACACTGGGGCAGCCCAGGCCTGCTAAACAACTATGACAACAACAACAACAAAAATTACAAAAAAAAAAAAAAATAGCCGGGCATTATGGTGGACGCCTGTAGTCCCAGCTACTTGGGAGGCTGAGGCAAGAGAATCTCTGAAGCCCAAGAGTTTGAGGTTGCTGTGGGCTGTGACTCCACTCTACTAAGGGTGACATAATGAGACTGTCTCCAAAAAAAAGAAAGAAAGAAAAAATATCCTACAAGAAAAAATAGGTTCTTTTCAACATTATTGAAGTCAGATTTTCTCTAGACTTTCTATGGCCCTAAGTGCTAAAAGAAAACGGAGCAGTGGCTGCAGCACTGGGAGACGCGTACTGACCTGAGCCTCACTGACCTGGGGTATCGTTTCCTGTGTAGAAAAATAAGGGAGGACATACTCAGATTAGCTCAAAATTGTTATGGGATTTTCTCAAGGAAAAAAAGTTCCTCAGAAGATATAGTCTAGATTCCTAAGAAATCAAAAAACACATTAAAAAAAGAAGACCCAGACCTGCACCTTGGGAAAGGCAGAGAATAGGCCTGGGCTCACCAGTGTAGTAGTCACTCGTCCTGTGTGTCTGTGGGCACTGAGAAGTGTTGGGTCCCAAATGAAATGTCTGTAAGTGTAAAATACACACCAGATTTCTAAGACTGTGTAGGAAAGGAAGAATATAAAATGTCTTAGTAATTTTTATATTGATTAAATGTTGAAATGACTTTGGATATATTGTACTAAATAAAATTTGTTGAAATGAATTTCATCTGCTTTTTACTTAGATTAAACTAGTAGAAAATAGGGGCGGCACCTGTGGCTCAAAAGAGTAGGGCACCAGCCCCATATGCTAGAGGTGGCGGGTTCAAACCCGGCCCCAGCCAAAAACTGCAAAAAAAAAAAATACTAGTAGAAAATAATTTCTACATAAAGTTGTGACTTGCATATTTTTCTTTCGAGAAAGAATCTCACTATGTCACCCTTGGTAGGGTCCCGTGGTGTCACAGCTCACAACAGCCTCAAACTCTTAGTCCCCAAGGACCTCCCACCACAATGCCCAGCTAGTTTTTGGCTGTAGTTGTCATTGTTGTTTGGCAGGCCCGGGCTGGGTTCAAACCCGCCAGCTCTGGTGAATGTGGCTAGTGCCCTAGCTACTGAGCTGCAGGTGCTGAGCCAGTGACGTGCATATTTCTGTTGGGCAGCGTTGGTTTGGATGAAGTGAATTAAAGTTGAGAGTAACAAGTGAGCAATACACAGTTGAATGCAAAATTCTAGACGTGTTCTCAGTGAGTTTTGTGGAAAGACAACATACTGTTAAAGAGATGGCGGGGGGGGGGTATTAAAGGAGGTGAAATGACATTTAAGTTTATTTTTAATTTTTTAAATTTAAATTTAAAAGGTTTTTTCTTCACTTTCTTTATGGTATCTTCTAATGACTGGGTCCTTAATTTTCAGAATCCTCAATCTTTTTTCATGTAGTTGAGGCTTTCTGTCCTTGTTAAGAAATCCTTCTCTATTCCAAGGTCAGAAAGATACTCATTCTTCTTTAAAAGTTAAAGCTCAGTTTTGACACTTACGTACTCAATCCACCTGGAGTCGATTTTCCTGTATTCTGTGAGAGAAGTGCAATCTATTTTTTTTTCCATATGGATAACCTCTTTTTCCTTCTTTCCACGTTGGTCTGCTGTTTCTGCTGTGTATGAAAGTGCATATGGGCCCTGGCCCTTTTGGTGTTCTCGACCCCAGAGGCTGGCAGAACTTTCCTGTGCAGAGTCAGGTGGTGAACATTCAGCCGGGCACTACTGAGCTTAGCTGTTGCAGTGTTCATGTTCCATTCTCCTAGGGGAGCACTTTGAAACTGAACTGCCAGGTCTGAGCGTGGGGTGCTCATCTCTACACAAGAGCAGCCGTGGGCAGTATGTAAGTGAAGGGGTGTGGCAGACTCCAATAAAGTTTTATTATGGACACCGAAATGTGAATTCTTTATAACTTTCAAGTATTACAAAATATTGTTAAAACATTTTCAACTATTTGTAAATGTAAACATCATTGTTAGCTCATAGGCTGTATAAAATCTAGACGGTGGGCCGGCCTACAGTCTATAGCTTACGCTGTTCCACACTGGTCCTACTGTAGTATCATAATAAGGCCTCATATCTAGTAGCAAACCATCCCCCTTTCTTTTAGAAAATATATTTTTTCTTTTTTTATACAGAGACAGGGTCTTGCTGTTTTGCCCAGGCTGGTCTTGAGCTTCTGGCTCAAGCAATCATCCTGCCTCAGCCTTCTGTGTAGCTGGGACTGCAGGTGCCCCCAGCTTCTTAGTCCTCTTCTTCAGCTGTAATGTGGCAATCACCAGTCCTTCACCTTCTTATAAATATTATGACCAGCTTAGTGAGTGCCATGGAATCCCTCTTGGGATCCTAGTTGGTGAGCTCATGAACAGTGCTCTCCCCATTTATTTAGATCTTTAATGTCTTTCAGTAAATGTTTATAATTTTCTTTGCAGAGGTTATTCACACCTTTTGTTAGATTTTATTCTATAGATTTTACTCTATAGGTTATTCTGCTTTTGTAAATACTGTATGTTTTAAAATTGCTTTCTAATTTTTTCATTGCTGATAGAAGGAAATGCTTGACTTCTGACCAGCCTCCTTGATAAACTTGTTGTATTAAATATTTGTTGATTCTTTTGTGTTTTCTATGCTGTAGTAGCAATAAACATAATAGAATGGGGTCTGGTACTCAGTCCTAAAAGCCTCACGTAGATAAAACACAGGAGACAGTGAGGTGAGAAACTGGGGCACCTAGAGGACCTGTCCGAGACCACATGCCTGGTGGTGGAGCTGTGATTCAGCCCAGCCGAGCACACACATTGTTTATGTCAAGGGGCAGTCGTGATGGCTTCATTGGCTCCTTCGCAGTCTTTATTGTGGGGTGGTGATGAGGACAGTGGGCAGGCTGGTGTCTCCTTCCTGTCTTTTATGGGAAGGGAATGCCCCTAGATTTACCGTTCTCTGATAGTTGCTGTAGCATCTGGTGACTTAACATATTGGGAAAGTTGTGTTTCTCCCCCACCATGGGGCTTTATTACGTGTGAGTGTTGGATTTTATTGCTGTACTTTTTCCACATTGATTGAGATGGTTCTGTTATGTTTCTTCTTTAATTAACTAAGTAACATTTGCAGCTTTACTAATATTAACTAATATAATTTAATATTATTCCTGGGATAAGCCAGTATTGTTATATTGTATTTTTTTTAAGTCTCCTGTTAGAGTCTAGTTGCTAATTAGTATTTTTCCATTTATATTTATGACTGAAATGGGCCCATAATTTTCGTTCCCTTGTATGATCCTTATTGTTTTTGTACCAATGTTTAGAATGAATTGAGGAGTGTCTTGTATCTTTTCTGGAAGACCTGGTATGATTGGAATAATTTTTTGACAGCTTGGTGGCATCACCTGTAAACCCCTGTAGCTTGGTGTTCTCTGTGTGGGTGAAACTCACCACTGTTTTCATGTCTGTATGGTGGGACTATGCAGGCTTTCTATTCTCAAGTCGGTTTTGACTAGCAATTTCTAATTTTCAATCTTATTGGAAAAGAGCCCTTGACAGAACTCTTTAATGTTTGCCCTGTTGGGGATTCAGCTTTGTCCTCTCTTTACTAATATTATTTTTGCTTTTTTTTTTCTTTTTAAAAAATCTGTTTTCCCAGAAATTTTCCTGTTAGTCTTTCCAAACCACTGGCTTTTGGCTTTGTAAGCCCTCTTTTTTTTTTCTTTTCATTAATATCTCTAATTTTCTTTCAGTTTCTTCTTTCTCTGATTTTCTTAATTTCTTAAGTTGGGCCTTAAGTTACTAGTGTTTGTTTAGTTTTTTTCCCGTCCTTATATAGACCTAGTAATGACTATAAAGTTTTCCTATTTTTTATTTTTATTTAGTTTTTTAGAGGCAGGGTTTCGCTGTCTTGCCCAGGTTGGAGTGCAGTGGCATCATTACAGCTCACTATAACCTCCAACTCCAGGGCTTAAGCACTTTGCCTACCTCAGCCTCCCGAGTAGCTGAGACTGTAGGTTGATACCGTCAAGGCTGGATAATTGTTTTTTTAATTTCAGATTAATATGAGGGTACATTGATTAAGTTACCATGTTTGAGTTTGTTAGGTGGGATCCTTTTTGTGGTTGTGTCCCGCACCCAGGAGGTGTGCCATGTACCCTTACATTGTGCCCCTTAGGTGGGAGCTGACCAATCCCTCTGCCCCTTCCCTCCAACTTGAATTAAATTGAGTTTTTCTCTTGTGTGGGTATGTATTCATTTACTGGCTTCATATTTATTACAATGGATGCTTTCCCACTTTTGTGATACTAGATTAATACAAAAGATGTAAAGTCTCCTTTTTATTGCTGAATAGTAAAGAAAAAAATTTTTGTTTCCACGTTTTGGTGATTGTAAATTGAGCTGTGATAAACAGTCTAGTGCAAATGTCCTTATGATAAAAAGATTTTTTTTTCTTCTGGGTAGATGCCCAGTAATGGGATTGTAGGATCAAGTGGGAGGTCAAATTTGAGTTCTTTGAGGATTCTCCGTATTTCTTTCCAAAGCGGTTGTATTAGTTTGCAGTCCCACCAACAGTGTAAAGATGTTTCCTTCTCTCCACATCCATGCCAGCATCTGCAGCTTTGAGACTCTGTGATGTGGGCCATTCTCCCTGGGGTCAGGGGATATCTCAGGGTGGTTTTGATTTGCATTTCTCTGATTAGGGATGATGAGCATTTCTTCATATTCCTTGGCCATTTGTCCTCTTCAGAGAAGGTTCTGTTCGTGTCTCTTGCCACCTGGTGAATGGGATTGTTTGCTCTTTTGTTGTTGTTGTTGACTGAGTTCTCTGTAGATTCTAGTTATCAACCCTTTGTCGGATTAATAACATGCAAATATCTTGTCCCATTCTGAATGTTGTCTGTTTGCTTTAGTTGTTCTATCCTTAGCTTTGTAGAAGGT
Organism: Galagoides demidoff; assembly: GCA_963574575.1. NCBI lineage: Eukaryota > Metazoa > Chordata > Mammalia > Primates > Galagidae > Galagoides > Galagoides demidoff. Next base: position 13,691 of record CAUYQV010074685.1, read on the forward strand.
TTTCATCTTAATTAAGTCCCATCTGTTTATTTTTATTATTTTTGTGATTACCAATGAAGTCTTCATAAAATTTTTCCCAGGCCAACATCACCAAGAATTTTCCCCACTTTTTTTCTTCTAGAATTTTTGTCATTTCAGATCTTAGATTTAAGTCTTTTATCTTTCATCCATCTTGAGTCAGTTTTTGTGAATGGTGAGAGGTGTGGGTCCAGTTTCAGCCTTTTACACGTGATTATCCACTTCTCCCAGCAACATTTATTGAGTGGGGATTCTTTTCTCCAGTGTATGTTTTTGTTTGGTTTATCAAAGATCAGATGACGATAAGAGGCTGGATTCATCTCTTGGTTTTCTATTCTGTTCTGTATGTCTGTGTCTCTATTTTTGTGCCAATACCAGGCATGCAGTTTAGATCACTGTGGACTTTTAATAGAACCTGAAGTCTGATAGGGTGATGCCTTCAGCTTTGTTTTTATTACTAAGAATTACCTTAGCTATATAGGTTTTTTTCTGGTTCCCTACAAAACAGAGAACTATCTTTTTTGTAGTTCTTCAGGGCTGTTATTGGCATATACAAAGGCTATTGATTTGTGGACATTGATTTTTTTTTTTTTTTTGAGACAGAGTCTCACTATGACACCCTTGGTAGAGTCCTGTGGCATCACAGCTCACAGCAAACTTGGTAGATTCTCACTATGACACTCTTTGTAGAGTCCTGTGGCGTCACAGCTCACAGCAAACTTCTGGACTTAAGCAATTCTCTTGCCTCAGCCTCCCAAGTAGCCAGGACTACAGGCACTCGCCACAACAGCCGGCTAATTTTTGTTACAGTTGTCATTGTTGCTTAGCTGACCGGGGTTGGGTTCCAGCCCACCAGCCTTGTGTATGTTGCTGGTGCCATAACCACTGTGCTGTGGGTGCTGAGCCTGTGGACATTGATTTTATATCCTGAGATGTTACTGTGTTTCTTGATCACTTCTAGGAGTCTTGTGGTTGAGTCTCTGGGGTTTTCTAAGTATGAAATCATATCATTGGCAAAGAGCAGAGTTTGACCTCCTCTGCCATTTGCATGCCCTGAAGGTCCTTCTCTTGCCTGATTGCATTGGCTAGACTTTCTAGAACTATGTGGAATAGTAGTGGTGAGAGAGCTCCTCCTTGTCTGGTTTAAGTTCTTTAAATTTTACTCCATTTAGTATGATATTGGCTGTGGGTTTTTCATAGATGGCTTCTGTCAGTTTAGGAATGTGCCATCTATGCCTGTTTTCTTAGGTGTTCTTATTAGAAAAGGATGCTGAATTCTGTCGAATGATTTTTCTGCATCTGTTGAGGATCATATGGTTTTTGTTTTTCTTCTATTGACATTTATTGATTTACGTATGTTAAACCATCCTTTCATCCCTGGGTTAAAGCCTACTATTCTATTTGCTAAGATTTTATTGAATATTTTTGCATCAATATTCATCAGTGAAATTGAACTGTAGTTCTCCTTTTTAGTTGGGTCCTTTCCTGGTTTGGGTATCACAGCTTGTGTTGGGACGATCCCTTCCTTCTCAGTGTTTTGGAATAGTTCTGCAGTGTAGGTACAAGCTCATTTTGAAGGTCTGCTAAATTGTGGTGTGAAGCTGTCTGGTCCAGGGCTTTTATTTGTTGGGAGCCTTTTTATTATTTCTTCAATTTTGGTGCTCGATATTGGTCTGTTCAGGAGACCTGTATCTATCTATTAAGTATAGGGAGGTTGTGTGATTAATCAGTGATAGTCTCTTGGATCTCTGTGGTATCTGTTTACCCTTTTTTGTTTCTGACTGAGGTTATTAGAGATCTTGTTTTTCTGTTTCTCATTAATGTGGCCAAAGATTTATGGATTTTTATATAGAAACAACACACTGTACCCCATCATAGTATTAATGTACACAGCTATGATTTAATAATAAAAAAAAAATCTATGGATTTTGTTTCTTTTCAAAGAACCAACTTTTTTATTTCTTTAATTTTATGAGTGATTCTTTTGTTTTCAATTTCATTTATCTCTGATTAATTTTGGTTGTTTCTTCTGCTGGGTTTGAGATTGGATCATTCTTCCTTTTCTGTTTCCTGAAGACGATTCTTTAGGTTCTGATGTGCTCTCTTTCTGTTTTTTGGATGTGGGCAACTAAGGAGATAAAGTTCCCTCTTGGGACTGCTTCTGCAGCATCACAGAGGTTTCGGTAGCTTGTGGCTTCATTGTCGTTGTGTTTGGGGAATCTAATAATTTCCGTCTTCATCTCCTCCAACTGTCATTCAGCATAAGGTTGTTTAGTTTCTATGCCTTTGTGGGGGGAATGAACGTTTTTATTAGAGTTGAATTCTACCTTTATACCCTTGTGGTCTGAAAAGGTACAAGGTGTAACTTTAGTTCTTTTTTTTTTTTTTGGCTGGAACTGGGTTTGAACCCACCACTTCCGGTATATGGGGCCAGCGCCCTACTCCTTTGGGCCACAGGCACCACCCAATTTTAGTTCTTTTAACTTTGTTGAGGTTTGATTTGTGCCCTAGGATATGATCTATTTTGGATTATGATCTGTGGGCTCATGAGAAGAACATATACTCATTAGTTTGGGGATGGTATCTTCTGTATATGTCTATTAAGCCCAATTGTTCTAGGGTTGCATTTAAGACCCTTGTATCTTTATTTAGTTTCTGTTTAAGATCTGTCCAGTTCTGTCAGAGGGGTGTTAAAGTCCCCAGACTTTGTGGTGTTGCAGGATATTATATTGCTCAGACCAGTTAAAGTTTGTTTCATAAATCTGGGAACATTTAAATTGGGTGCATATATAAATATATATACTTAGAATTGAAATCTCCTCTTGTATTATTCCCTTGACCAGGCTATAGTGACAATCTATGTCTTAACTTTTGTTGCTTTAAATTCACTTTTATCTGAAAATAAAATTGTGACCCCTCCTTTCTTCTGATGTCCGTTTACCTGAAATGCTGTTTTCCAACCCTTCTCCCAGGTCTTATTTTGTACTTTGAGAGTGAGTGTGTTTTCTTGAAGACACTGCATAAAGATGGGCTTTTTTATCTAGTCACCCAGCCTGTGCCTCTTCAGGGGGAATTCAAACCATTCACATTTATTGAGAGGATTGATAAGTGCGGTGGAGCTGTGTTTGCCTTATTTTGTGAAGGTTCATTGCTTAGTTTTATCCCTTGTGCCACTGTGGAAGCCAGGTTCTGTCCTGTAGTTTCTGGTTGCTGGATGCCAGTTTCTACTTTGCTGGAGGTCCATTGTGATGGTCAGGGTGGAGAACAGGTCTGAATATTTCTTACAGAGCTGGTCTTGTGATTTCCTCAATATTTGCATATCAGTCACATGTGAGTGAAAGGTTTGATTTCTCCATTGAATTTAAAGATTAGTTTAGCAGGAAACAGAATCCTGGGCTGAAAAAAAATATGAAACAGTTGACGAGTTTGCGTGTAGTCCTTGCTCAGGGGCTGTGCTAATCTCCTCTGGGTTGTTTAGTACACGTGCTGCTGAAGCAAGCACAGGCCTGGATAATTAAAAATTTTTTCTAGAGAGAAGGTCTGTATTGCACAGGCTGGTGTTGAACTCCTGGCTTCAAGTGATCCTCCCACCTTGGCCTCCCAAAGTGCTGGGATTACAGGCTGAAGCTGTCATGCCTAAGCCCAGGTTATTATGTTTTAAGAGTAAGCATTATCCATGCACTACCTCCCGTCACCTGCCCTGTGTTGGGTTCTGTTCTAGGCATTCAATCAGAAATGAATGTTAATGTTAGCAACTGTGGCAGCTTTTGAGATTATTGGGTATTAATGAAATCCCTAAATCTGAGCAGTTCTCACACTCCTAAAAGTAACCTTTGCTTGGTCATAGTCTCTTACTCATCCAGTGTGAAACTATATTTAATTTGCTCATATTTTAAAATAGAACTTTATATTTAAGTGACTTTGGCCTGGAATTCTCATGTTTGTGTGTATATGGTTGTAGTTAGGTTTTTGAATCAAGGTTCTGTTTTACAAATTAATCTGGGACCCTGTGTTTTTTCCTGGGCCCAAGAACAGTTTAAATCCAAGGAGTGATGTGGCTCTCTGAGGTCTGGAACCTGGAGGCTGCATATCTACTCCCTGGCCTGGGCAGAAGTCAGAACCTTCCCGTGGCTGGTTTCTTCTAAGACTGCTGCATTAGAACTTCTTACTTTGCCAGAAACTTGCAAACCCAGTACCATGCTGATGCCAGAAATTTGCAAACCCAGTACCATGCCGAGCTCACGAGGTTTTGTGTTCAGGAACTGCTGACTAGTACGAGGTTGCCGTTGCCTTTACATCTTGCCTGGGGGCACCTGGGTCTGGAGCAGAGGTCCCGGGGGGAGCCTGTCTTTGGCTGTGTGACTCCTTGGGAAGCCTGCGACTCTCACCAGGAGCTCATCAGAACTTGTTCCCGTTTGTTTTCAGTGGAATCATTCTTTGCTTGTCTGTGGGAAATAGCAGTTGTCCACACATGATTTTCTGCAGGCTCGGTTTCTCTCCCCGTAGTTTGTGCTGCAGGCAGTGACCTGGAGGCTGGATTCTGGGCATGCTGGCCGGGCGACCACATCAGGACCTGTCCTAGAACATCCCCTGTTTCACTCCGGTCTGTGCTCACGCGTTTCTTCTTCACAGAGGCCTTCCCTGTCCACTCAGCTGTGTTAGTCCTGCAGCTGCTCACTCACTGTCTCCACCCTGGCTTTCTTTTCTTTCTTTCTTTTTTTTAATTTAGAGACAGAGTCTCACTATGTCACCCTCGGCAGAGTGCCATGGCATCACAGCTCACAGCAACCTCTAACTCTGGGGCTTAAGTGATTCTCTTGCCTCAGCCTCCCAAGTAGCTGGGACTACAGGTGCCCACTACAATGCCTGGCTATTTTTTTGTTATTGTTGTTGTTTGGCAGGCCCAGGCCGGGTTCAAACCCACCAGCCCGGTGCATGTGGCTGGCGCTCTACCCACTGAGCTATGGGTGCTGAGCCATCTACCCTGGCTTTATTTTCTCCATGGCATAAGTCTTGGACTGAAACCAGGCCACTTATTTGGGGGCTGCCTGTTTGAGTGCTGGAGGGGTGAGGCGCTTAAGCAAAGCTGCCTCTTGCTGCTGCAGCTCTGGGCCATCTTCTATGCAGGGGACGGCACGTCCCTGCCATCTCTGTGGTGTTGCCACCGTGGGTGTTTGGGGCCTGATGGTCCATTATTTTAATTTTCCTCTGTTGTCCATCTAGCCCTGGGACTCACTTGTATTCATAGTTTTGTGAAATTTGTTTTCTGCTGAGGACCTCTGATTTCTTGGCTGCTTCTTGGTATGCGTTTGGGTATCTGTTCACCTGCCAGCTGTTCAACTCAGTGGGGCTTGTGTCACCCAGTCACCGCCCTCGAGGATTAATGGCTAGTTTTAGGTGTGATTGCTTCATTTGGTATTTTCAGAACTATTAAATATGGTAAGAATTTAGAAGGCTAAATATATAAAAGCTTTGGAGCCACAGTGATAGGGAAAAATTACAGCAGTAGGCTCAGTAGAAAATGGTATTTAGTAAGACATTTATAGTAACAAATCCATTTAGTTAATGGAGAGACAGAAATAAAAAACAAAATAATTTTAAAATCCTAATGGTCATTTCCAGAGGTGATAGTGAAAAGAGAAAAGCACTTTTAAAGCGTATTTTTCAACTTAGACTGTTTTGCTGCCACTGCCTGTGCTATGGAAAGGGTTATAAAAGGTAGAGCAAGTGAACTTTGGAACCTGTGTCCTTTGAAATTTGCTAAAGTACATCTCCAATTGTCTGTGTCTTAGAACCATACAGAGAGTTTTTATGAAATGCTATTGCCTGGCCCACCGCCAGATCCATCAGGTTGATCTTTGGGTACAGTGATGGTGTTGGTTTTGTAGAAAATGCTCCCCAGGGGATGTTCATGAGAAGATGGGGGTGGGTGATGCCTTCCAGCTTCTCTCAGAGCCCAGCTGCTTCCTGAGCCAACTCCATTGCCCCATTAGTCACCCCCATCCCTGCCCACGAGATAAGATGAGCCTAACAATATTTTAAAAGAAATACCTGCACATACCTTTTAGTCTTTGAACTCCTGAAAAATCAAAATAATAAATGCATTATTGTTAATGTATTAGAGGGGAATGAGGGGCGTAAAGAAATGAGATAGAAGCATATTAAAGTAACTCTGACTTCCATGCAGACATGTCAGTTGACATTTAAATGTTGAGTGCTATGTCCATAAAACCAGGGTGGAAAACACCAGTCCTTGCTGGCAATATCTTCTATAATGGCTTAAATTCTTTTGAATGCTGGACAGTTTTATCAGAGCTCTGTTGAATCTATCTATTTTGATTTTTAGGACACTCTCAAAAGAAGTCATCTGTCATATTTTCAGAGTGGTAACTATTTTTCTTGCCACACCGTCAGGACTCAGTAGAATGCTTGATGTTTTTTCAAAATTCTCTTTCTGTAGAACTTCTGGGCTCGGCGCCTGTGGCTCAAGTGGCTAAGCCGCCAGCCACGTACACCCAAGGTGGCGGGTTCAAATCCAGCCTGGGCCTGCCAAACAACAATGACGGCTGAAAGCAAAAAATAGCCGGGCGTTGTGGCGGGCGCCTGTGGTCCCAGCTGCTTGGGAGGCTGAGGCAGGAGACTCGCTTGAGCCCAGGAGTTGGAGGTTGCTGTGAGCTGAAATGCCATGGCACTCTACCCAGGAGGACAGCTTGAAGCTCTGTTTCAAAAAAAAAAAAAAAAAAAAAAACTTCTGGGTCAGCTGCAGTAGTTTGAGCTCAGGAGTTTATCTTCCTCTGTCTCAGACTCCCAGTGAAACTAATGGAACATAGGAATGGGGGACTAGGGAGGCCTGCGTCCACACCCTGGAACGGGAAGAAGAAGGTGCAGTTGCCTCTGATATTTTGTTCTGATTTATGCAAAATAAATAATCTATGTTTAGAAGATGCTAGAACTGAGTTCAATTTTTAAAACTGAATGACTAAGTCTTTCTTGGACATGCCCCATGGCCGTTGAATAAAGAAGAAACACCAAAGAAACAACTAAATGAGATAGACACAATGTATACAGTGCACCCAATGGGAAACACTTGGTTCCAGTTGTCCTTTTTTGGCCAGAATCAACAGATATCAACTTGATGTATATTTTTAAAGGATTACAGAATCCTAACAATCTACAGCTAGAGTGGCCTTAGAGATTTCATTTAAGAACAAACAAAAGTTAGGTAATTTTTTTCTAAAGCATGCATTTTCTTAGTAACCGATAGTGAAATAAATATGTGCTGGAGTCGAAGGCGGGTGCGGAGCTCGTCCATGTGGTTATGACCTGTGGGGAGGCCCAGCCAGGAGGACCACCAGCGCCAGGCTGTGATGGGCAACAGCCAAGGCTGTTCCTTTATTGTATTCTCAAAAAAAAAAAAAAATTGTGTTCTAGATTGAAAACTGTCTCCTATTAGGTAGTACTTTGTGTCTGTCTCATTTAGTTGTTTCTTTGGTGTTTGTTCTGTATTCAGCCTCCATGTCCAGGAAAGACTGCCATTTCAGTTTTAAAAATTCAAGTCGGTTGTAGTCTTTTTTAAACGTGGATTATTTCTTACATTTAACCGAGAATTTATTTCTAAACCAAATAAAATCACTACTCAGTGTACTTTCTCTTGCAAATAAATGACTCATACAATTCGTCCATCATGACTGAAAACTTGAAGTGAGAATGGAAGAGAGAGGCCAGCTCTCCCGCGGCCGGCTGTCTGCATCATAGGTAATAGTGAGCGGCTGCGGATGATTCCCTTACTCTAACCACGGAACAGGTGTGAGTACTGCAACCCCCTGTAGGTATTCTGAAGCTTCCAGCCAGTACGAAAAGAAATGCAAGCTTAATTCTGGAAAGAAACAGGACGCTTGTTGTTTGAAGATAGTAACTAATTGTCTATCAAGTAAATCAACTAAGAAATTAACTATTAGAAAAAAATTAAGATAGCCGGTGACCAATATACAAAAGTCAGTATTTTTCTGTGGGTGAGCAAGAACCAGTTGGAAACAATGTGTTAATGCACATAAGGCTCCTCTCCAGAGCTGGAAACAAAGTGTAACTCACCATAGCCTGCTTCTATCAAGAGGTTTATAGTAACTATATTGAGAAGTGACAGAATTTTACCAAGAAATGTAAAAAGATCTGGAAAAGTCAAGAAAGATGCTGTTTCTTGAAGGGAAAGTCAATATTAAAAGAAAAGTCGTTATTTGCTAATTTACAAACTTAATGCAATTCTGCTAAATATTTAGGGGACCTTTTGGAACTTGGTGAAGAACATTTGAAAGTTCGTGCAAACGGATAAATACATGAGAATAATCTTTCATTAAAATGTTTGAAAGGAGCAGGTTTAGGCCAATGATTTCATATTCTTAACTTGCTTTAAGTAGAGAAATGCTCCTTTTGGCCGAGAATGAGTTCTGCGTTTCTCTGCTGCCTGCGTGGTTGGAGTCAGTGTGATCAGTTCTCTGTGGTATGGGGGTCACACGTTCTTCTGCTCTCTTAGGGTCTCTGGCTGGGCCCAAGAAGGAAATTGACATAAGACAGATTAAGAAGAGAAAAACATCCAGATATTTTACATGTACAGGGGAGCCCCCATAGGAAGATGAAGCCCCAAGGAGCCAAGTACTTATAAACTTAGAGTGATCAAGAAGGGTGAGTGTGGGAGTGGCCAGTGTGTACGTGGAGACTGAAGGGGGACCGGCCGTTAGGGCTGCCGTGCAGGTCTCTCTTGGCCTCAGTTTCTCACCCTGGCAGTAAGAACCTGTCTTTCCTTTTGGTACAGAACGGGCATCTTCCACATATGGATTTCATCTCTCACTTTTAGGAAGAAAAGGAGATGCCCCTGCTGTTTCTTGTGTCTTTAGCGGAAAATAATCCTTATGCCAAAGTGGCATTTAGGGTGGGATGAACCGCTGCCTTTCAGTGATAAGATTGTTTTAACAGATATTTCCATTGTTGAGGTCAAATGAAATATAGAGATGAATCTCTAAATATAAAATGTTTTATTTGGGAAGCAAGAATTATAACTTGGGGCTGGGCACGGTGGGAGACAATATAATGCTCTGGGGGACACAGTGCGAGGAGTTTGAGACCAGCCTCAAAGTAAGACCCTGTCTCTCCTAAAAATAGAGAAAGTAGCGCGGCCTGCTGGCAGGCACCTATAATCTCAGCTACTCAGGAGGCTGAGGCAGGAGGCTCACTAGAGCCCAGGAGTTTGAGGTTGCCATGAGCTAGGCTGAGGCCATGGCACTGTAGCCTGGGTGACAGAGTCAACTATCTCAAAAGAACTAGTTGTTAAAAAAATATTGCAATTTAGGACATAGAGATCAGGTGGCTTTTGGTATGTTTGAAGAACAAAGAGAAGATTTGGAATTTTATTAGAGAAATGTTATATGTTGTTTTAAAAGAAAGTTCATTGGTTCTAGAGAAGCTTTTGGGCACCGGGAGGTGGTGATTGGTGAGTGACTGTGGTGGGTAAAACTAGTCTTAGAGTCATGGCAGGTTGCTTCACTGCTGGGGAACTGGTCTCAGGGTCATGGAAGGCGTCTTGGCAGCGAGGCTCATGGAAAGCTTAATTCTTGGAGCAGGTGCCGTATGTCCTGAATGCTTTTTCTTCTGGCCCTTGACCCTGGTTTGGTTGGTATGACGGAATAACATAGTCACATATACCACTTTTATACCATTTACACATCTTTTGGAAAGGCCAGTCTGAAGAGTTAGCTTTTCTGTTTTGTGTTTTGACCTTTTTGTTTCATCCACAGTGACCCCCTTGGGTCTCCTGCCAAGCTTACATTTACTTTACACATAATTCTAAGAAAGTTGCTCATTCATCTTTCAAGGACATTAATGTTTGTAGCTAACAGCTGGTGATGTTTTGTTCTGCATGCATTCTCCTGTAAAGAAGCTGACCATCAGTTCTTCCTTGAGACAGTAGAATGACTCTAACGACAGTTAATATTTATCATACCCTTACTGTGATGAACCACATACTTTATTAGATACGGCCATCGCTGAGGAAGGTGTTAGCCTTTCCTTATCTCCTAGGTTAGGAAGCTGAGGCACAAGTTAACTTGCCCAGGATTATGTAGACATTGCGTCACCAAGGTACGATGCTGCCCTGTCTGGCCCCAGTCTGGGAGTCACCCCTCAATCTGTCCCGCTCCCCGTAGGTCCCGCTGAAGGCGCCTCCCCCGTAGCCGCTGTCGGGAGCAGCGCTGGTGTCTGGAAGGCCCTTCAGCAGCACATTCCTGCTGGGCAGCAGCAGCTCTTCATCACCGCGTGTGAAATAGTCGAGTAATTGTTACCCAGTTGCCAGATGGTAGACATGACATAGGAATAGAGCTGATGGTTCTTCTGTATGCATAGAAAGAGAATATTGGTTCATGAGAAAGATTTGATATAAATTTCTAAAAGCATTTTGGAAAACTGTTTGTCATTATGCCTAAAGGTTGAAAACGCACATTCCCTTTGACTCAGCAATGCCACTTGTCACATACCCTAAGAACCATGTGCCCAGGGGTATTGGAACCTATGTAAGATTATTCAGAATTTGTTGTTTTTGTTGTTGAGAGAGTCTCACCCTGTGCCCTTAGCAGAGTCCATTTGGTGTCGTCATAGCTCACTGCAACCTCAGACTCAGGCCATGGGCATCCTGCTGCCTCAGCCTCCCGAGTCCCAGGGATTACATGCACTTGCCACTGTGCCTGGCTGGGGTTTGCTTTTTTAAAAATTTTTTGTCAAGTTGGAGTCTCACTTTTGCTCAGACAAGTCTCAAACTCTTGTGCTAAAGCAAACCTCCCACTTCAGCCTCCTGTAGTCCTGGGATTATAGGGGTGAACCACCGCCTCTGGCTGATTCAGAGTTTTTTGTAATAGTCTCAGAAGAAAAATAATCCAGATGTCCCCCAGCAGTGGAATGGATGAATAAATCATGGTAGTTCGTTCATGTAATGAAACTGTTCAGCAACACAAATGAGCAAAAGACATTGGCGTGGTCAGTTCCTAAACAAAGCTGAGCGAAGGTGGCCAACACAGGCAGACAGCGCATGGCCCTGCACTGGGCCAAGTGGAGCCAGGGCACGAGTGGAGCCAGGGCACGAGTGGAGCCAGCGCATGAGTGAACCAGACAGCCTGGGTGCCGAGATCAGGGCTTGGTCGCGTGGAAGGCGAGCTGATGACCTCAGGAGGGGCACTCGAGGGCCGGAGATGCCGCAGGGAGCTTTGGTGACTCAGGAGAAAGCTGCAGGCCTCTACTTCATTGTTTCGTTACATTGTATATTTTTGTTTGCTTTTTCGTATGTCATTAAAAGCTTAAATATTTGTTTGCCAGCTGTTTTGCTTTTGTGTTCAAGGGGTTGAACTTGACCCCGTCAGAGATGACTATGTGGCTTGTGAAGAGTTTGCTGGTGGAGCGTTTGAGGGTGAGCAGGACACTCAGGGTGCTGTTCTGAGTCTGGGCCTCTTTGTGACTTGAATGCAGGTCTTCCTCTGTTTATGAAGAAAATGAACTTTGGACAAGTTGCTTATAAATCACCTCCTGAGGTCATGGAAGAGTATGTTGTTTAAAGCAAATACTTACTCTTTGATTTATGGCCTCCCTCACCACCCCTCAATTAATCAGGCTTTTGTTTATTAGGTTTGCTTAATGGAGGGAGAGCTCTGCCCAGGAGTGTTGTGACCCTGCAGCAGAGGGGGGGCAGTGGGCAGGTGAGAGGGACTGCCAGCAATATACAAGGTCAAGCCCCCCCTGTACCCCAGACCCCGCTTCTGAGAGGGACTGCCAGCAATATACAAGGGCCAGCCCCGCCCCCCGTACCCCAGACCCCGCTTCTGAGAGGGACTGCCAGCAATATACAAGGTCAAGCCCCCCCCCCCACCCCAGACTCTGCTTCTGAAAGGGACTGCCAGCAATATACAAGGGCCAGCCCCCCCCCCCCCCGGCGCCCGGGCCCCCGGGGGGGGGGGCGGGGGGGGCCCGAGGAGGGGGGGGGGGGGGGGGGGGGGGGGGGGGGGGGGGGGGGGGGGGGGGGGGGGGGGGGGCGGGGGGGGGGGGGGG